>RJWM01003730.1:64228-109808 GCA_004363535.1 Dasyprocta punctata
GCCTACCTCAGCTTCCCGAGTGCTGGGATTAAAGGCATGCGCCACCACGCCAGCCTGCTCTGGCTTGTTTTTAATATATTGACATTTGTCCTGTCATACCTACTTCTATGCATTATTCATTAGAAGCTTTTCCCAAAAAATCCTGAAATAGGAGCACCATTTTGAGTTTTCTCCTCTCCTCTTATGTTGCTTTCAAAAAGTTAGAGATAAAATTGTAATAATTAGTAATTTTGAGGCTTTGAAAAAACTTCATGGCTATTATACCAACACTGTGTAATAATGTTAAAATGATATAATGTATCTTGTTTATCTAAATTAAAAATTTAACTTTTCCAAAGATTTTATCGCATCTCATTTTATGTGACCCAACAAAGGGCAAAATTTTTCAAGTGGTAAATTGTTAAACTTTAATAGTGAACACTATCCTTATTTACATGACTCCACTAAATGTGTTAGTGCATTAGCTTTCTGTCACTGTGACAGATTCCTAACCAACTGAAAAGGAGGAAAGGTTTCTTAGATCACAGTACCAGAGATTTTAGTCCATGATCAGATGGTCCTGTTGTCTTTGAACCTGTGGCAGAAGAGTGCATTGTGATGACAGGCAAAGAAAGAGAGGAAAGGGTCAGGTCTTAATATCCTCTTCTAATGACATAATTTCCTTCCATGAAGTCCTATCTTCTATAGGTTTTGTCACTTCTGAAAAGCACCACAGGCTAGTGCCCAAGGCTGTAACACTTAGGGCTTTTGGGGATGTTTGCTAACATAAATTAGAAAATGGTGAAAGATTTATAGAATCCAAAGACATGCCAGAGTATTGAGGAAATAATTAGTATTATGCCATACCCTGCAAGTTAATAAACTGAGGCTGGGGTAGACATGGGAGGAAATGAACTCCAGATTGAATCAAGAAAGGAAAAAGAATGACATGAGGGAAATTATCATCCTTTTAGAAAACACAGCAGTCACCACTTATCTGTGGTTTCACTTTCTGAGTTTTCAGTTACCCGCAGTCAACCAGGGCCCCAAAATATTAACTGGAAACTCCTCCAAATAGGCCATTAAATAAACTTTAAATTATGCATTACTTGGAGTTCTGTGATGAAATATTGCTGTATCTTACTTAATCCTGCCTGGTATATGAATTATTCCTCCACCCAGCATAAGCACACTATGTATTCCACCTACCCATCATCACCACAGCTCAGTGATCTAGGATCATCCAAAGCAGTAAAGCAGTGATCCTCCTTCTGCTATGTTGTCAAAGGTTATTAGTATTCTCTCTCTTTCTCTCTCTCTTTCTCTCTTTTTTTTTTTTTTTTTTTTTAGTCTTTTTTGAGACAGGGTCTCACTATGCAGTTCAGGCTGACCGTGGGCTCACTTCGTAGCCCAAGCTGATCTCAAATTTGCAAATGATTCTCCTGCCTCAACCTCCCAAGTGCTGGGATTATGGGAGACCATGCCCGGCTAAGGTCATAATATTCTAATATTATGTCACAATGCCTACATAATACATCTCATTTTATTTTTACCATGTAAGGCATTGTAGCATCATAAATCATTACAAAAAGGAGAAGTACACTGTGATAAAATATTCTGAATAAGATTGAGATCATATTCACAAATCCTCATTACAGTATATTGTTATACTTTTTCTATTTTATTATTATTATTGTTCCTCTTTTACTGTGCCTAATTTACAAATTAAACTTCATTATAGATATGTATGTGCAGAAAACATAGTATGTATAGAGTTGATGCTATTCATGGTTTCAGGAATTCACTGAGGTTCCTGGAATACATCCAACTCCAATAACAAAAGACTACTGAAGGGAAGAAGAACAATGAGTAGAAGGAAGAGTCTGTAAACACATACAAAAACTAATACAAAGAAAACAAGGTGTATAAGTATGCTAGAAGTCAAATGAAGTTTGTGCAAAGTATAAAAATGTCAAGAAATTAGTAAATAAAGAAATGGGCAGGAAATCATGGTTCAGCATCCCAGTTTTATCATCAGGAATGATTTGATGTCATCTGTTTCCTTTTAAAAATGATAATGAGTTTCCTAGCATTAGTTGCACAATTTTCTGAATAGTTTTCAAAATGCAATGAAAACTATTATATCCTTCACATTTTAAATGTCATAAATTTCTATTATTTGTTAGTCATGAAATATTTTGTTCTAGTGCTAATAAAACTTGTTTTGGGGGAATTGATCTTTCTTTCCTTGAATATAATAGGATTAGACAATAATCAGATGTTCTACCTTCTCTAACCAAATGTTGGATACCTTTTGGACAGTTAACAAGTGTTTAATGAGACTACACCTTCTGAACTACATTCTAGATGCTAAATTTTTAGTCTGGATTACAATTAGGCATTTCACAAAAATTGTGCCAGTTAGATGCTATCAATATGTAGTCTGATCCTGAAGAATAACTAAACAGTTACACTCTTTTCATTTAGTGACACTTTAATACTCTAAACCTAGAAAGTTTCTAGTGCCTACAGTATAGCTCTCAAAGATCTGATTTGGTTCCTGAATTTTTCCAAGCCTTTCTATAGTTTTTTTTTGATCTCTCATTTAATGTTCTATACATTTTTATTGCCTTATTTAAAATCCTATGTTAACCTACAATCTTTGCCCTTTTTCTTTGTATCCCCAATGTCTTGATTTCTCATTGTCACCTTAGATGTATTTTCTTTACTTAGCAACAAAGAACTCTAGTAGATACTGTAGCCTTCTTAAATGTAATCAAAGAAAAGAAAGCAATTTATTTACTCAAAAAATATACTGAGTGCTTAATATGTTAGACATCATTTACAGGTGTATGTGTGATAAACAAGGAAAACTTAGCTCCTTTTCTCAAAGAACTTATAGTTTTTCTGATATTACACAGGCAAAGAGACATGTTAATACTTTGGGAAGAACTAGAAACCAGAAACATGGAAAAAGAATATGTGGGGGGTAACACAGAGAAAGCAAGACTTCAAGGGTATATAGTAAAGAAAGGGTTTCCCCCCTAAAATGAAAGAAATATGATTATGGGTTCTAATAAAAATAATTATGTATTTATATATCTAATCATTTCCAAAATCTACTCCAGCTCTCTGTTCCTGATATCATTGCCTTAGTTTGATTACCCTTACTAAATATCTTACATACTACCTACCTCTAGTCCAGTGATTCCACCAATGTATAACCACCCTTGTTTTTCTTAATCCTAGCTCAGCTCTCAATACACTGCCTCTAGGACTTTCTGCTGTGCAAGCTGTTATTATTAGTCCCTGCCTGAATTTTTTCAGTAGCTCTCCATTGCCTTTTGAATATATATCTGGCATAAGAAGGACTTCAGTACTGTGACTTTAATTGCTTATTCCAATTTCATACATTAACAATTTACAATAAGCACACTTGGACATGTCCCTTCAAAATTCACTTAAATTACTTGATTTCATCTTGATTTCTTTGGTCTCATCACTGCCTTCAACTCTGTGTATCTGAATTTAAAGTGAGGTTCAGTTAATATTATAATTACATTGTATTGTATAGATGAGATAGAATTTTTTAAGAGAATAAAACAAAACAATAAAATAGAACAAAACAAAACAGTGAGAACAATATTGGATTTCAAAAACAAGACAGAATAAAATCCCCCGTAGTTGCTGTATTGCATATTGTTATCCTCTAAACATACTCAGACTACTGGCCCCAAGTCTGCAAAGGTAATCAAGCAATACAAGCAATAGGTTTTTTGGTTTTTTTTTTTGTACCTCAGTTGCAGGTTGACTTCTTGGTTCTCTTCCTGGCCTGCATGGCTGCTTCTGGCTCACAGGAAGGGTGGGTTGACTTCTTGGTTCTCTTCCTGGCCCACATGGCTCACAGATAGATTTTTTTTTAATCTAGATTTTATACTGGGATGTAGAACTTCAAAGCATAGAGATATTGACTTACCTCAGTTTAGATGAAAAGCTCGATTCTGAAATTAACTGTTGTTTTATTTATTAGCCAGAGCTATAACATTTTAATTGGCATTGTGTAAGATTGGTCTCAGCTGGTGCAATCATGTATACCATGACTTTAAATTCTGTAATAAATTTCACCATCACTTATTCAATAGTATAGAAATTTAGCCCTTGTAAAATTATCTTAATCATCACCTTATTTTCAAGTTTCCAAACTTCAAATCAAAATTAATAGCAACTTTCTCCTATTTAATGGAGTATCCAAATTAATCTAATTTATTTGATTATTTTCAACTGTACTACCAAATTGATCAGGCAATTGAAAGGTAATTAGTAAGTTATAAACAGTTAATTATATAGGACACTATGAACAATAAAATTTTTTCACAGTTCTCATATTTATGGTCAAAGCAAATCTGGAGAATTTCTTCGGTAGAGTGGTTGATTTTATGAGTTTTAGAGTTAGACTATTTAGATTTAAATCACATTCTAATCCTACTAACTTAATATTTTATGATCACATTTCATCTTTAAATTGGACTACTACTGGTAGATTTATATGTAGTATATATTTATTTATACATAACTATAATCATATAGTTATGAAGACTAAATAAATTAGCATATATAAAATATTTTGGAGAAGCCTGGAGCATAACAATAGTTCAATAAATACCATTTGTTGTTTACTGTTATTTAAATGAATTCAATGAACATAATTTAAAGTTTGTGGATGTTTTGCCAATAGTGTGTCATGGAACAATAATAAACAAAATGTCCAGCTACACACACACACACAAAAGTAGAAAAATCAATAGTTATTATGGGGTGAATGGATAAAAATGGATTTAAAAAGAGCTACCTCCCATTTTAGCCTCAAGATTATACGTAGGATTTTGAGGAGTGATGCCACGCGATGGCACGATAGAAGCTTCTTGTCCTACCTTCTCCCACTCCTGACCAGAAACACCAGTTGGCTACCATTCATGACAAAACTGCTTTTGAAAGGAGTCTGAGGATACAGATAGAAGAATGCAACACACCATTAGAGCCACAGTCCAAGGAAAGCTATTTTGAGAACAAAGGCTCACCCTCCTGGTAACATTACCAACTGCATACAATAAACATCAACAGACCGCATTTAACAAGAGAGTACACATTTTTCTCAAGGTCACATGGAGCATTCACTAAAACAGTCCCTATTTTGGACCATAAAATATATCAAATTGACAGGAGCAGAAATAACACAATAACTGGCTTCAAACTCCATTGGAATTAGAATAAATCAATAACAAAGAAACCTGGAAAATTCCAAAGTATGTTACAATTAAACAAAACACTCATGTTACACATGAATCAAAGAAAAAATCTCAAGGAAATTTTAAGGAATATTTTGAACTAAATTAAAGTGAAAATATCCAATTTTGGAAATTTAATGAAAGTAGTGTTTAGGGAAAAATACTCAGTGGAGAAATATGGTAGTCACAGAAAAGAAGAAACAAGTAAAATGGATTTCTACTTTGGGAAATTAGAAAACAAAATGAGACAAGAAGCAAGCCCTCCCTGAAAATCAGCACTATGCATGGGCTGCTGGAGGAGCAGCTAGATGCCAGCCTTTTCCCATGAGTTAGTGCCATTCATGGACTGTGGGAGAAGAGAACAAGCCACCAAAAAGCAAGCCCTCCCTGCAAATTGGCACCATGTGCAGGCCGCTGAGGGGAGAGCCAGATGCTAGTCCCTTCCGGCACACAGGCTAGGGAAAAAGAAGAGCCACTCGCACTGTGCTGCTGTAAGCGACTGGTTGATCTGGAGAAACACAGGCTGCAATAATAAATATTGAGGTAAAATACAATTTAATGCTTGTAGTGTTTAGTGTTTCACTGATTTTGCAGGTCTAAAGTCAGTAGTCTGATCATCTATTCAGAGGATAACAATATTCAATGTGACATCTACAGGGGATCTCCTTATAAAAGTAATTGACATTATTAATTCCCTATTATCTTGTTTTGAAGTCCTGTATCATTTTCATTGTTTTGTTAGGTTGGGTTTTATTCTGTTTTGTTTTGTTTGATTTTATTATATTCAATGGCATGGGCAGCTATTTCAAAGTTAACAAGATATATTATGGCAGCCATTTTGGGTTTGCTGTTGTCTTGTTTTGAAGCCCTTTATTGCATACATTGCTTTATTTTTATTGGTTCTATTCTGTTCTGTTCTGTTTGATTTTTACTGTGTCTGAAGGTGTCTGCAGCTATTTTGAAGACAGCATGAGGCATTATGGTAACCACTGTTGATTTCCTATTGCTTTGAAGTCCTGTGTCACTCACATTGGTTTGTTTTGATTGGCTTTATTATGTTTTATTTTGCTTGGTTTTATTCTGTTTAAAATAAAAATACAATATAAGAAGGAAAAACTGAAAAAACTTCATAGTAAAAATCATTAAAATTGAACACAAAAAGTCAATGAAACAAAGAAAAACCCTGAATCTTTCAAAAGACTAATAGAATCAGTAAACTTCTAGCTAGGTTAAGAAATAAAAAGGGATGATGCAAATGATTAATATTAAAAATGATTTGGTGGATATCACTAAGACATTATGGACATTGAAAGGATAATAAAAGGATGCTGTGAACAACTCTGTGACCACAAATTTGATAACCTAATAAAATGGATCAACTTCTTAAAAGACACATTTTGCCAAACTCACACAAGAAATGTACTTTCTGAGTAGACCTGTATCTATTAAAAAGATTGAATCTGTAGGTAACCTCTTAAAAGAGAAATAGCTAACTCAGATGGGTTCACTGGTAAGTTCTGCCAAAAATTTCAGAAAGAAATTTTACCAATTCTATAGAGTATCTTAAAAATTACTGACATTCTGAGACATGTATTACTCTAATAGCAACATTATGCAAAAATATTAGAAGAAATGAAAACTACAGACTAATATCTGTTGTAAGCATAAGTCTAAAAATCCTTAGTGTGACTATTTCTATTAAGAATAAGCCATAGTATCAACTAAATCTCTGCTTGTCCCATATGTAGTGCCAGGTGCACATCTTGTTGGTTTATGGGAGTAGTTGATGATACCCAAAAGCTGGTTAAAGGATTGGGAGGAGGCCAAAGAAGTGTGCACATCTCCCCCAATTCCTGAGGACCTATCTCACCCAGAAGTCTTTGCCACTTACTCTTTGTTTAATGGCTGCCTCAATCTAATGAGAAATGATTTTAAATTACTATGAAATTTCAATACTGATGACTGAGTGGGAAAATCATGAACAGAAACTTATCTGCCATATGAAAATATAAGAAAATCAACTATTTTCATTTGTGACATTTTTGAGCACAGAAAAATATATTCTATGTTTTTGAATAAATTACAGTACTCTTTGCTCCATATTTACCAAAAGAGTTAAAGGATGAGTCAATTTTAATGCATTATGCAATACATAATATTCTTATCAACTAAAAACATGTAACTTTGTGTCTTATATTATTTTCTCACATTTAAAGTAATCATTATTTTTCACTTATTATGTGCACACAGTTTTTATCAGAATTTAATAATTCCAGTCAGAGTGGCTTGTTATATGTGAAAATGCACCTTTGGGAACATTGTCAGGAAATTAAGTTTCTAAATATTAGTTTTTTGGAACTCAGAGCAGCATATTCATATCTCTGCAGAGTTGCTTTTGTGTGCTTTTCTTGATATGCACATCTAATCATGTGTGTTGCTTAGCATTTATTTGTGTTTTAAAGTCAACTCTGTAAAAATTGATTATTGGCCATCACACACTGTGTAAATAACTGAGGAAATTATTATTTTAGATTTAACTTTCCAGGACCAAAGGATTTATCTTTTTCCCAACATATTTTTGAGAAATCACAATGAGTATAATTCAGTTTAGACAACTATGTGTTTTTCCTTTTTAAGACATTCTTAATTAAAATAATGGTCAGACTAGGTGAAGTGATGCTTACCACTAATACAGGCTACTTGGCAGGCTAAGGCAGAAGGATCACAAATCTGAGCCTAGCATAGGCAAATTAGTGACCTAGTGAGATCCTATCTCAAAATTAAAATACAAAAAATGGGATGCAGTTGTAGTTCAGAGTGAAAGACTCTAGGCTCAACTCCCAGTAATACTAATCATAAAAGTGAAAACAACAATAATAATAATGGTGAAATATGCTTTTCATCTATTTCTTTCTTTCATATGCATCACTAGAAAATAATACTTTCTTGGTACCAGAAATCAAACTCATGACCTTGCATTTGTCATTTAAGCTCTGTGCCACTGCGTTATATCCCCAGCGAAAATAATACTTTCAAAGATTCGATTTTCCCCCTAAATATTATGGATTATTTTTTATCTTTTTGTCAATTAATGTCAGTGTTCATAGCAGTTCTAGCTTGCAAATCTTTTCACTCATTATGAATTTCTATCTTTTAACCTCAACTCCAGCACCTAAACAAATTTTTTGTGATTACTGAGGTGAAAGCCATTAACTACCTTCTTACATTTCCATATGAACTGTTATTTTATCTTTAGAATCTGTGAAATATCCACCTTTCATCTTTGATATAAAATAGTTAATAACCCTCCTATTATAGGTTCACGCAGTATCCTTAGTTTTTTCAAAGTGCTTATTACAAATTTTTAACAGAAATTCATTCAGTGAGAAGAGTTAAAAAGAAAAACCAAGAAAAATGTAGACAATGTGTAATTATTTAGTGGAATATTCTCTTCACAAGACTCAGACACTGCATATGACACATTCAGAGCTGTATCTCTGGGACTTGCTAGGGCTTGGCATGTGATAGATGCTCAGTAATAGTTACTGGCTATCCTCTTGCTTTTAAAAATACATGTGGAAAAACATTTTGAAAAAGCTTGGAGTCATTAACAGTTGATGGTTATCGTTTCCTTCTAGTCAATGAAGAGGAAGTGCACTCTAAGGATCATGCTTCTATAAGATGCTCAGAAAGGAGGAAAGGAAGCCAGCTGACATTAGTTGAGTTGTGTTAGATGCCAGTTGTGGTAGTTGCTTTGGATATATACACGATCCCTTTTAATACTTTTAAAACTGGATGTGAAAAAGGTGCCAGGTTCTCATTTGTAAGAGGAAAGACTGGGCATTTTTTAAAGTTTCATTAGTGATTATCCTATACTTAAACTAAAAATTCAAGTTGTCATTTCTATCTTGAGTGTATTTGTCATCAATATGTTTATCTCTGAAATTTTCAATTAAGGTTATTAAGCCACTTATTCATATTTGTATTTTCCTTATTTTTAATTTAACATTCATGCGGCATCTGCTTTAATTAAAGGAAAAAATACAATATTTATAAACACGAACACAATGAAAATCTTTGATGTCCAGCATCAGGCAGTTTCTCTTCTGAGTAATAATATTTAATTTACATCTTTGGATTAAATTCTAAGTAACACAAAATGATTCCCTCTTTTCTATTTTTCTAATCATGCCATCTGTCTTCACATCCAGATTAGGAAACTAGGCTATATGGCTGAACATTGTAACATAATGTTGACTAAGCGTGAAAAAGATGGCTGGATAAAAAAATCATCAACCGCAAAAAGTGTTGGGGTTTTCCCCGGTCTCAAGTCATTCTAACTTAAGTAATGCATGCAGAGTTCAAGGAGTTGATGTGTGAGGTCACTTTATGAAGTAATAGTTTATTATGAATTTGTGCCTGGGAGAACATAGAATGTTGGAGGTGATGCAGGGGATTCTGGAATTTTTTGAAAGAAAGATGATGCATCTGGATTTAATGTGTGAAGATGTTAGAATTAGTCATCTATCTGAATGGTTTACCTTAGTGGTGGAAATGATAAAGCAACACAGGAAGTATGTGTGTAAACAAGTTTTATTGCCCCACATTTGCATGCATACCTAAGAAAGTACTATACTTTTTCTTTGAAGAGCAAGTATTCCCTAGTATGGCTGGAAATGGAAACTTTCTGGCTTACAAAATATTTTTGCTTATGAGAGGAACTTCATAGGGTCAAGAACCCTCAAAGGTAATATATTAAAAACTATGAGCTAATATTTATCTGGTGGAGATATCATGATCATGAAGGTAGTTTTCCCAGGGTGAGGCTTGCTTATCCATTGCACTCCAGATGTGCTGCCCCCTGTAATTTTCCCAAATGCGGAAAACTCAACTGCCTAATTTGTGGTACTGGGGACTGCGTTTGTGCTTTCCCCTAATTCAAAAGAATAGCAACAAACAAGCAAATGCTATGGGCTCTCAGAAGGAAAGGATCATGTTAAATATGTTGTTTTGTTTTGTATCTCTGACTCATAGAAAAGTGGCTGACATACGATCACTCAATATATATCTGTTAAATGGGTAAGGAATATGTGGCATAGTTGTGCTAAATTGTAGACTACAAATCTCTGCCCATATAAGGTCAGCGTCATGAATAGATAAAAGATTTATTCAAAGTGCAAGATACAAGCTAGGCATGGTGGCACATGCCTGTAATCCCAGCACTCTGGGAAGCTGAAGTATGAAAATTTCAAGTTTGAGCTCAGCTTGAACAGTTTGTCAATTTAGCAAGATCTTGTCTCAAAATTAAAAATCATAAGGGTTAGAATGTACTTCAGTGCAAAGGTGCTGGGCTCAATCCCCAGTACAAGGGGAAAAAAAAGACAAGTGAATCTTAATATAATAGTATATATATATTTTTTTGAGACAGGGTGTAGTCCAGGGTGATCTTGAACTCATGGCAGTCTTCCTGCCTCATCCTCCCAAGGGCTGAGATTACAGGCATTCACCACCATGTCCAGCACTAGTATGTATTTATTAACATGGTTTCCAAATCCATATTGCACTTTACCTATCACTTAAGTTTTTGATGAAATGTGAAAGAGTATCTACACCTGTCTGAAAAAGTATTAAAATAATCCTCTTCTTTCCAACAACTTATTTATGGGAGGTTGATTTTTTTCATGTCCCACAGCTAATACAAATATTTCAATGAAATGAAAAGAGAAACAGATTTGATAAATCAGCTGTTTTCTTTTAAGCCAGTCATTAATGAGATCTGTAAAATATAAAATAGTGCCTCACTTCTCACAGCATATTTTTTGTTTGGGTAATATCTTTAATAAAATATGACTATTTTAGGGTATTTATGTCAACATGCATTGCCTTATTATTTTTGTTTTAAATGAACTAGAAAATACATATTTTAAATATTTGGTTACAATTTCTACTATAGCAAATGTATATGTGTGTTTGTATATTTTTCTCACATAAATAAAAGCATTTTAAAATTTATTCAATAATTGTAAGAGCAGAAAAGAGTCTTGAAACCAGAAAGATTGAGAATTGATGATACAATGCTTAATAATTTTCATATGCCTCATTAATCACAAAACTATATTGTGAAATAAACAGGTCTGATATTATATCTCTTTTTATAGCATTTGTTGCTTTATATGCTGCATTTAAACAGTATCTGTATATAATATTTGTTGACCAGATAAACAAGGAGGAGGGGCTAGAGAATTAAATACTTTACCACTACATGTCAAGTAATTACTACCATGTACCAAGGAATCAAGGCAATTACTATGTACCAAGTATTGAGCCAGGTGTTATTTTCTATTAATAATTTCATATACTTGCTACAAAATTAAATAATAACTGGCATGGTGTTGGTAAACTACAACAAATCTTTGGGTAAAATCTGGCCTTGAGTTAAAAAAATAAAAGATGGTTTTTACATGTTTAACTTGTTAAAAGAAAAAGACATCAAAGAAAGAAAGTCATGTAAAACTTAATTTTCTGTGCTTGTAAATAAAGTTTTTTTTTTAACTGAACCATGGCTATTTATTATTTTCCTATTACTTATGCTATTTTTGCATTACAACAGTTCGGTAGTTATAGAGATTTTATGACCTGCAAACTCTAAAATATTTACTCTCTGGCTCGTCACAGGAAAATGGTGCTGATACCTGTTCTGACATCTTGTTTCTTTCAACAGTTTCATTCAGTAAGAGTCAATGTGGAGAAAGATCACAGTGAACTAAATTATTATACTTCTTTTCATGAAGTTATTTGTCACAAATTTATTCACTGAGAGAATGGAATTTTGAGTCACTAAAAATTTTATAGTTCATTTTGACTCAGGGTAGATGATGGTATTAAATTGTTTGAATGACCAAATTCAGATTAATCAGATAGATCATTGGAATACCTGGCTCTTTTAAAAGATGACTGAGTTTAACACACCAATGTCTGCCTTTCTACAGCTGCCTCTAAGGAATTTTCCTCTGACACATAGCACTTGATTACTACCTTATACCACATGACCCTTTTACTTACCATTGGTGGCAATGTATTGTCACTTAACCAGAAGGACTTTGCAGATCAAGCCAAACTAGTTAGAGTCTCTCTTTACAGAGTTTGCTCAAAGAAATGCAGCACTGAAGGCTGGGGATTTAGTTCAGCAGCATAAGCACCTGCCTAGCAGGCACAAGGTTGTGAGTTCAATCCCTGGTACCAAAAACAAAGCAAAACAAAACAAAAAAAAAAAAATGCAAGACTGAACTTCTGAGATTATTGGCAACCAAAGGGTACAGTTTTGCTTTATGATGATGTTTTTTACCATAACTGTACCTTATTTGCTACATTTTAATTGTGCCTTGTCACTTAATGAATTTACGTTTTCTATCTGATTATTTTTTGAACTTCTTTTTGGGGGGGCGTTTATTTTTTGTTTTGAGATTGGGTATTACTGGATTACTAATTTGCCCACCAGACTGGACTCAAACTTGTGGTATTCCCACCTCAGCTTTCCAGAGTAAGAATTACAAGCATGCGGCAGCATACCTGACTCTATGTGCCTTTTTAAAAATTTATACATGTATGTAGTACATAATGGTTACATTTATTGTGGTGGGGATTTGGTACATGTATATAACACATCTTCATTATTTTTTACTCATCATTGCCTTCCTGTACCCCCTGTTCCCTCCCTTTTCCATTTGCAGAAGATCTATCTCTCTATTTTGTAATCCTTTTATTTTGCTTTTTAAATTATTTATACTTTAGGTTTCTTATGTAAGAGATGCAATGTGATATTTATACTTATGTGTTTGATTTCTTTCACTTAATATTACAGTCTTAAACTGCATCCATTTTCCTACGAATGACTCAAGTTTATCCTTATTCTGAGTAATGCTCCTCATTTTCTTTATCCATTCACCTGTTGGTGGATATATAGCCTTCTTCCAATACTTAAGTTATTATGAGTTCTGCTGCTATAAATGAGGGTACACTTGTGACACTGTAATATGGTATCTTTATCTCTTTTGGAAACATATGTAGAAGAGGGCTAATGGAGTCAAATGAAATTTTTATTTTTAGTTGCACTAAATTCCATAGTGATTTTATTTGTTTATATTCCTAACAACAATATAGAAGTATTCCTTATTCCCCACAGCCTCATCATCAATTGTTTGATTTTTTGACGATAGCTATTCTTTCTGGGATAAGTTAGCAAATGAGAATGAACAAGTCTGTAACTTTGGGAGTGGATGATCATGTTGAGTTATGTGCAAGACAATTGAGAAGGAAAGAAAATACAAAAGAAAAAAGACAAAAATCTTGAATTTTCTCACTAAATAAGGAGTTGGAGAAAAATGAGATGAAGATTATAGTTAGTTCCTGATTTGAGGCAGTGGTTCTATCAAAATTTGGTTTCATTTTATTTCTGTCTTTTGAGGAATGAGAACTCTCCCTAAATTATTCCAGTAAACAGAACTTTTTCTAAACATGTTATTCTGAGTGAGATTTGATATTTGTATCCAGATATACCTTTAGAAAACAGTGTAGAATGCTATGATAATAGTCAATAAGATAAATTTGAAGATGCTATAAATCATAAAAGTTACTTATTTTACTTTTCTATAATCTATTGCTGTTTTAATTTTGATATTCTTGACCTTACTTCAGTAACCCTGCCGTTACTGATTTACTACTTTCTAGCCACTGAGACATTTATATTGTCCAGTCCAGTATTTATCATTGTCTTGAATTTTATATTTATTGATTCTTTCATCTGAATTTAGGCTCTAGATTGTATGCTCCATAAAGTAAGCGCATTCTTTGTCTCATTCACCACAATATTTCTAGTGTTTAGAATAGTATGTGACATGTAATAAATTCTCAATAAATATTTGCTAAATTATAAATAGAAAAGAACAAAACATACAAAAGAAACCAGTGAGATACGCTAAATTAAATTATGGCACATGCAACTGTGTCACTCAGAGCCAAGAAGAAGAAAGAAACCACAACGATAATTTGAAGAGAAAATTTGATATGAATTATTACCAGTAAAAAGTTGCTAACTCTCAAAAAGAGGGAGGAGAACTCTAAGAAGTGCAGAAGTAGCAAATACAGAAATCATCTAAAGGAGACTGAACAAAAAGGAACTCAAAATTTAGAACGACTCTTCTCTGCCCGAGACTGAGATCGTGTCTCTAGAGAGGATGTGGCTGCCGTAGCATCCTGAAGCCGGTCAGTGCTAAGAAACTTGCTGAGAATGAAGCTAGAAATGGCCCAAAGCATCAAACTGTTTTGTGGGAGCAGAAGTGGGCTCAAGACAAGCTACTAAGGAGAGACTGCTAGACTTCTTCTAAGCCCATCTATGGCAAAAATAGCCGTCAATGCCAAAAATGTCACTGTGGAGGTAGGAAAGAAATCCCCTTCCTCCAAATTTGACTTTGTAGTTTCCCTCCAGCGCCCTCTATTGACAAAACCTAAAATTGAGCTAGGTGACAAAGAAGACGCGTTTAGAGACAGCTCCAAAATCAAAACACAAAAGCCTGGCATGATGGCACATGCCTGTAATCCCAGCACTCAGGAGGCTGAAGCAAGAGGATTGACATGAGTTCGCAGCCAGCCTAGGCTACATAGTGAATTCAAGGCCAACATGAACTACATAGCAAGACCCTGTTTCAAACCAAAAAAAAAAAAAACAAGATCAAAACACAGGGCAAAGAAGGGTAAATGTAGAGCTAAAAAGCAATAAATTGGTAATTGGCACACTGTACTGTGGAAAGAATGAGTATGTATTACAAAGGAAATGCTATACATAGATATACGGAGTATTTCAATTTTTAGGAGACAAGTTACCATGTAAGCAAATGAAAATAACAAGCATACCCCTTTTGTTAATTTATACATACACAAAAGATAAAATCGAA
This sequence comes from Dasyprocta punctata, assembly GCA_004363535.1. Classification (NCBI taxonomy): domain Eukaryota; kingdom Metazoa; phylum Chordata; class Mammalia; order Rodentia; family Dasyproctidae; genus Dasyprocta; species Dasyprocta punctata. The sequence goes on from RJWM01003730.1 coordinate 79,443, forward strand.
AGAAAAAATAACAGGAATTTTACCATAGATATTGTTGACGTATTGAATTGCAGCAGTGAATATGTACTACTTTGGAAATATCTACAAAACATAATAGACTTCAAGAATCAAAATGGCAGAATAACAATCAGCAACAAAATTCAACCTCTTCAAAAACCAGAGTCCAGAAACCTAAATAATAACAACTTGATGAAGAACAAAAAGAATTGTACCTCCGGGAATTGGAAAGGAACTTATAGGAAAATTAGTATCTATGGAGAAGTTTGAGAATTGAACCACAGTACAGAGAAAAGAACAAAACATCCTGGAAGCTTACCCATCCTCCCAGTGATGGGAATCTGTATCTTCAGATGCAAGGTAAACTCCTAGGGTTGGGAACTCCAGGGAAAAACAATGGACTAGGCCTGCAGTGAAGGCCCAAGAGAAGCTCACAGTTATTGTCGTATGTCAACAGCAGCATGGGGTTTCACTCCAAAAGTAACTTCTTCACAGTTAGAGAAGGAATACAGTGCAGCAACCACTTATGTCCAAAAGTGTTAAATCAGATGCCATCTTAGGGAGGGGTTGATTATTTAAGAAAGGCTCAGAAAGACCACTTCAGAGTTCCCAGAGTAACTCTCTCACAGTGATTGGGTGACAGACAGCCACAGGAGACTGCTGTGGAGAGTGAGTGAACTCGACCTAGACCTCTGAGAATGTTAAGCTCAGGCAGGGAAGAACATGGAGGCCGGCCCTGCATGGTGACAAGCCAAACCTAGCTTGTGTGGCTGTCCGAAGTGGCTGAGTCTGAAAGTGTTTCCATTAAGTGCAGCAGATTCCTGGAACCCTTTGCTTACCGTCTACATCCAGCACACTTCAGAAATCTGACTGCTTTCCCAATTTTCTAGTGTGAGCAAGGACACACTTCAGTCTGGGCAGTTGCCACAGCTTGGGATAAAGAGAGAGAGGAGCCTTTGAAATGGGGGGCACCTCGTAAACCCAGAGGCCATCAAGGTAGGTAGAGAAAACCGACTTGGATTTTAAATCTACAGATCCTGGAAAGTAACCATTCATTTAAAAATACACAGAAAACTTCTGTTCTTTGTTTGAACCCATTTGCTCTTATTATACTTTGTATTGTGGTTTTTTTTTTTGGGGGGTGGGGGATTTCCTTTTCTCTTTTCTTTCTTTTTTGCCTATTTTATTCTCATTTATTTTTTCTTGCTTTTTTCTTTTTCCTCCTTTTTCTTTATTGTTTTTTTCTGTTACCTTTATCTAATTCTTTTAATTACCCTCTACTCCTTAGTAAAATCCTTTATCCCACTTTTCTTTCCTCCTTCTTATCTTCCCTTGTTTAATATTTCAAATTTGTCATCTTTCATTCTCATCCCCTCTATCTTTAGTAGTATAATCATTAAACTGTATTAATCTTTAGATAGTTTATTAACTATGTTATTACTATGAACTTTTTGTATTAGTGGATGTATAGTTGCATTTAGTAGATATTTACTGGCTTTGATTTGTCTTAGTGTTTATAATATAATCATAGATTTCTTTTCTATGGTTAAGGATGGTACAATAATTTCTCTTTTGGTAAGTCAATATCCAATGTGTCTCTGATGCTATTATTGTTATTGATTTATTTGCTATTGACACAGTGGCATAACTGTCACTATTAATAGGTTTCTCCATATGCCAATATCCACGTTACCTTATGTCATTTAAAAGGCTGCAATTCATTCCTAGAGAACTGGGTGCTGGGCCAGTTTTACTACATCCTCCCCTCTCAAATTAACCAGTTACCAGAACAATTACTTAAATACAGGATAACAAAAAATGCATATATTTTTCATTAATTTTACAAGATAATATAGCAGGAAATATAAAAATGACAATTTATCAAATTTATTCAATACAGAAGTAACTGGTTGAAATGGCAGCTGCTGAAGCAATGCTCAGGGTAGTCAGTGATGCTCAGGGCAAAGTGAAGTCCTTAACAGAGGTGGTCAGACTCTGGGATGGAGGCAAAGATTTATAGTTAGCCATACCCAGACAGCGTCACTGAAAAGCAGACACTAACTCAAGAGATCACCATACTAGCAACAAAGTTTTTTCACTGTAAGTGCCTACAGATGTCCACACAAAAGAGAACAAAAGCAATAGAAACATGATAACAAAATGCCTCCAGAAATTCTCAACTCCCGTAAAGCTAATCCATGGGAAATGGAGGGGTAGGAAATAAAAAAACACGCAGCCAAATTATTCAAAAGAATAACAGAGGATACAAAAGAAAGGAGATCAAGAAGGTGCTCATTGAGTTCAAAGACGATACAGCAGTATCTTGGTTCATGAACTTAATTCTTTCCACATTTATAGTCAAAAATCGAATTGGACAGGAACCAAATCAAATTTCCATATAAGGTCAACATTGAACCTAACCACTGAATTACCAGAAAAGGGACATAATAAAACAGATTATCATATTGAAGACAGTAATAAAAGCTAAATGAGCTAAACAAAATGATACAAAATATGAATGACATGTTTAGCAAAGAATTAGAGTCCATGAAATGGTTCCAAACCAAAATCCAAAATTTCTATTGAAAGTATGGGTAGCAGAAGTGACCCATGCAGAGTTTCAGAACTAGAACACAGGGCTGCTGTTGAAGACCATTTATTCAGAAACACCCTAAAAACAAAAGAATACTAAGAATGGGTCTAACAGTTGCACAATGACACAAAGAGAACTAATCTCAGATTAATGAAAATTAGTGAAAAATTGGAAGACAACACAAATGGAATAAAAAATCTGTTTACAGGTACAAATTCCCTATGATGAATGTGATCATTATGCATGTAAAAATATTCTAATAAAATTAATTTTAGGGATCTTATTTTATTAAAAAGCTTTTGAACATCCAAAGAAAGCACTAACAGAGTGAAAAGACAAGCCATGAAGTGGGGAAAAAATTTGGCCAGTTTTCTCTCAGACAAAGGACTTATATCTAGAACATAAAAAAATTGAAAAATATGAGGCTGCCCAAATTCAAAGACCCAATCCAAAAATGGGCATCTGAGATGAATACACACTTCTCAGTGAAGAAATACAAATGGCAAATAAATATACGAAAAAAATTTTCAACATCATTGGTAGTTCAAGAGCTACAAAGTAAAACAATGTAATACTGAAAGAAGAAAGGATTCATTCTTTCATTTTTTAAATTAATTTTTTGTGATAATTTTTTTTACTTTATAAAAAAGTAAAACAAAATTTTGTAACAAAATTATAGGAGAATAGCAATAATTAATACATTGAGTATTGTTATCTTTAAAGTAGTAAACAAGAGTATAAGGCATGGGCATAAAATGTGCTCCAAACGATATTAGCACAAACCTTTCTCTTCAATGAACTAAGAGAAACTAGAAGTATAACTCTCTTGTATTTTTTTCCTTTTCTCTTCCTTCCTTTTCTCTGTTCCCCCATCTTAGTTCTTTTTTTCCTTTTGAACAATTTCCTCCCATTTCACAACAATTTCCTTCCATTTCATAATATAATACATTTTGGACCTTATTTCAGTTTCTCACACCAGGAAGACAACACGATGTTTACACTTCTGAGTCTGATTTATTTCATTTATAAGTATGGTCTCCAGGTGCTTCCATTTACCTATGAAAGTCTTAAGTTTACCTTTCTTTATGACTGAGTAGTAGTCCATTATATAAAAATACCACATCTTTTTTTATTAATTCCTCAATTGATGGGCATTTGGTTGTTTCCAAGATTTAGTTGTTACAAATTATGTTGCTATAAACATAGATGCAGATATATTGCTGTAATATAATGTTTTTAATTTTTCTGAGGAGATACTCAGAAGGGGGATAGCTGGGTCAAATGAGACCTTCGATCTTAATTTTTTAGGGAATCTCCATGCTGATTTCCACAGTGTTTGTACCAGTCCACATTTCCAACAGTGGAGAAGTGTTCCTTTTTCTCCACAGTCTCTCCAGCAGTTTTTATCGGTTGATTTCCTGATGATAGCCATTCTATCCTGATGATAGCCATTGTCTGCCTTGAGAATCAAGAACAAAAGACACAGTCAAATGATTTTTAAAGTTTTGAGTTTGATCAGAAAGAAAGATTTGGTGAAGTTGGGGACTTCAAAGATGAAGCAGAGAAGAGATAGGTTGCTAAAAACATTTGCATTAAAAAGAAATCAAGTAGTTTAGAATAGGACAATAGGAAATACACCTTTGAGAGAACATGAAGAACCAGCAGAATCCCATCCTTGGTAGGCACAAAATTGCAAAGATGGGGGACTCTTCTTTAAGAAGAGATCCGTAGTCATGTAGCTCCTAGATTCCTTGTTATACTAGGTGATAGATTCTGCTAGCCTGGGGCTTAGCTATCTGTAACATGACATCCTCCCAACTTGGTACTGGACCCAGAGAAACAGCTTAGGTCACCAAGAGTAACCTCCGTGCTCTTCTTCTCATTCCAGAGATAAACTTCCTGCTCCCTTTTTGCACGTGAGCCGACCACTCTCCAATCCCAAGACTCCACAACCCCCCAAGCCTCCACCCCCAGACCCCAGTAAATCTTTCTGTCTCTTGTTTTACACAGGCAGATGGTCCTTCAAATCAGCTGTTAATATGTGATTTTGCAAACCTCCTAAACTCCTCCCCCCAACCAAAGTTGATAAAATTAACCACACTCCTTTGTTCTTGTGGAGAGCTTCTACAGTCCCAGCCCCTAAAGCTCTCCCATGCCCTCTATATTAAATGCCTCCCCCTTATCACTCTTGCTCTCATTTTCTCTGCGCTGAGTGCCTCAAAATACTCAATCATTAGATAGTCCTCTTCAGCCAAACTCACTAGTGGATTTTCTGTTAAATTAAGGTAAAAATACTTTATCTTGTGACAATCATATTCATGGATGTTTTATGTATTTCAACTCTATGTATGAAGCTTATTTTGGCTCTATCTTTTCTACTCTGGCTGTGAAACAATAATGTCAATAATGGTAGCTAATATTTTCAAGTGTTTGTTATATATATAAGTCTGTGGGGAACCACCCAGATGACCCTCCTTGACTCTCCTTGAAAAGAAGAGCTACTATCTCCATTTTGGATAAACTTGGCCCTATCTCCATGTATTGCTATGTACAGAGCTGGCTCAGCTATTTCTTTGTCCCTTCAATTGGCTTTAAACAATGTAAACTGGGCTGGCTGAGGAGCTGATGCGTAATCCCTGAAGCAAAGCAACAGGTCAGTATTACCCCACCCAGTGATTCCTCAAATGCATGGCTGAGCTGGGCGGGATGGAGAGCCATGCTCCATGTTGTCAGCTGGAACTGAGCCTCGAGAAAGAGGCTATCAGTTCCCAGGGCAAAAAGGATTGTACATCAGAGCTGAAGCACAGACCCCAAATTATTAGCTACTACCTCAGTTGTTATGCAGATTGCTGTCTCTGCATTTCTTGCCCTCTGCTTATTGCAGAAGTAATCTTAGACCTCCTACCTAGCCCAGCTCATGGTAGTCATGGCAGTCGCAGTCATGTATTTCCCGCCACTCTCACCATCACTCATCCCCAAGCCACTCCCCTCATGGAGAATAAATAAAACCTGGGAATGGCTCTGCGTCAAGCCCTTTGTTCTGATGAACCACCATCTTGGCTGAACTTAGGAACCCTTAGCTCCCCATAACTGTAAATATATGTCTCAGTGTTCACCATGGGTGGCACTGTAAGTGGTAGATTACAATTAGCTTATTAGAATTTCAATAATGTCTCCTTGGGATTATAATTATAAACCTTCCTGGACCATGATGAAGACAGGGAAAAACTCTCTATGTAAGTCTATGATAAAGTGTTTTATGTTCCAACATTATCTCATTATTTAGTTTTAACTATAACACTAGTAATCCCCATTTAGGATGAATGAACTGAGGTTCAGAAGAGTGAACTTCTTTGATTTACTTAACACTTTGAAATGTCCTATTATATCATATGTTTTGTATTTAATACTGAGGCTACATTGATAAAAACATAACCCATGCTTTGAAAATGCTCATAATTCAGTGAATAAGAGAAATAAAAAAGCTGACCTTGAACTTACTTTGTAGCCCAGGCTTGCCTCAAACTCACAAGGTTCCTCCTGTTTCTGCCTCCTGAGTGCTGGTGTTACAGGCATGCACCACCACGCTAAGTCTGTGACCAGCATCTTTTGATAGGATCATTTCTGCTTTATTTTCAGTTAATGGTTAGGAGGACACTGACCCTACCTGCTACCTTGTCACAGGGATGGGCATGTAACCTAAGCCCACACAGTCAGGTTATCTCATTATCCTTATCATAGTGACTGTTCAGTAATCTAGGCATGTCATCATGGCTAACTCAGAGAGAAATTGTCCTAGGACTTATGATAGAATTTTCAAGAAAGCACCAGGTGGCCCTCTTTACCACCATATGATGACAGCCTGTCAGTGAATAAAGGTAGTAGAGACAAAAACAAAGGTAGAGATGTACAAAAATGGATTCCAAAAAACTTTGGTTAAACTACTACATCAGCTATGCTTTAAAATTCATTGAGTATTTCATCAGCTTTATCTTAATGGATTTTCCACTATCTTTAACTTTCCTTTCGGTTTCGCCTCTGTTTTTAAGTTTGGTTTGGTTTAGTTTCAAAATTTGCAAAAAACTGTCCTGCAAAAACTGTAATAAAAGAGGCAAAGATCTATGGAATTCCAAAGAAAGCTCACTTATTTCATTTGTGGGTAGTAGGGTCAGAAAAATTCACATAAGATAAATCTTAATAGAATATATTCTTGAAGAAGAAATGATAGCTCCTTTGTGAGGAAAGAGAGAGAAAATAATGGGAAGGCATGGAAAGAAAGAGTATGACATATTTACAAAACTACAAGTTGTGTATAGCCAGATTTTAGGATGTCTATGAAGATAAGAATGCCAAGTTGACAGGAACCAGATTGTGCAAAGCCCTAAACTTGAATTTTAACTGGAAGTAGGTGGGTTATTATTGATTTGTGTATTAGAAAACTTATTGTGATGGCATTAGAGAGCATATGTTGGAAGATATTGTGACTAATAGAAGAGGTCCAACAAGGAATCTAGATTGAAAGTGAAAGTAAGCCCTCAATTAATACTTTTGTAAGCCCTTAAGAAATAGCATTGGCAAGACTGGAAGCTCAATGGATATGGAAAGTAAAAAAGAGAAGAATTGTAGGAGGACTGTAATGTCCTGATTTAAACAATTTGACAAAAATAGAACTGAGTAGTGAAGCGGGTTTGTGGAACCACCAGATAAATATAGATTGGCACTCCAAAAATGAGTCTCAGCACAGAATTCAGGATGCCATGAGACAAGTATAGTAGTTGAGGTCCTGAACAAGAAAGCAATGATCAGGACAAGTATTTAGGATCCATGGTGGAACATTAAGTTTTAAGTGATAAAATCTCCAAAATACATAAAAAAGGAAATGGAAGTGGAAGGAGAACAAAAATAGCATGGTTTCACAGAAGCCAAGGTAGGCTTTCAAAAAGGAAGTGGTACAGCATGGTGAGCTGCACAGTGCCATGGAAATCAAGTGCCTGAAAATTTTCCACTGGGTTTGGAAAATGGCTGGTCATTAGTGACTATAGTTAAAATCATTTCAGTGGAGTGTTTGAGGGGGGAAAGCCTGAGTTCTATGACTTTGGAAGAATGTGGGAGTGAGTAAACTGAGAAAACTACTTGACCAAGAAGAGTTTTTTGTTTTTGTTTTGTCTTTTTAAAGAAGGCAAATGATTGGTCAGAAGCAAGGAAGAGTACTAGGGAGCAAGTTTTTCTGTCTCTCAGTCTGCCCCTTGCTTTGTCTCAGTCCCAATTTTCCGTGAAAGAGATTCAAGCTTGTTAAATGTCAAAGAGCAAACGCTGGGTGAAAAGTGACACTGATGAATGGATTTGAGTGGCAGAACAAATTTCTAAGAGCAGGCTAAGAGATTGGACACAAAGAAGTTCCCCTGTTTTTTGGATGAAAAACACATAGATAAGTTACAGTGAATAGCCAAATACGTCTTACAAGTGAGGGTAGGAAATTGAGTGTTGCTGCATTGGATTTCAAAGTGAAGAAAATAGCACTTTTAATTACTGTGCTAGGTAACTACAGGAAAACTAAAAGAAGTTTTTTTCCCCTCATTCCAAAGCAAGAATGAGTTATAAGGAATGTAAATAAGATATTTGATATTTGAAGTTACTTAAAAAAATGAAGTAATGACAGGAATAATATCATAGAAGAGAGTAAAAAATAATTCTAAGGTTATAAATAATGTATTTAGTAAAATTACTGAAAAGTTTTGACACTCATTCTAATTTGAAATTAAGTAGAAGAATGAAATTTGAGTAGTGAAATTCACATCAGTGCTTAGACTTCTAAAACATAGCGAAATAACAATGAAAGCAACAAAAGTCTTGACCATGATAAAAATTTCTGAGACATTTGTGAAATAAAATGTAAGTGTTAAGTAGATAGATGTAGAGTTCTGACTTTGCCAAAATATTCCTAGAAAACACTAGATAAAACAGTAAGTGCACAGAGAAAATGTTTAAATATTTCAAGATGGGTGTAGAAAGGGGACTTTTCTGTTTTGACTCTGAGGTTAAGAAAATTATCTATAAAAAATTGTTGATTACATTATATGTATAAAAGTGAAGGCAGTGGTTGTTTGTTTCTTTTATATTATCTAAATTATTCATGTAGATTGTCTCTCACAAAGTATTATTCTCTCACAAAGTATGGTTCAAAATGGAATTTGGAAATGTATTTTGGTCTTTGGTATAAAAGGAGTGAATTATTGCCTCTGAAACATTTTTTAAAAATTTTATCTGCTTGAATGTGTGTGATATGTCTGTGATACAGTTTTGACTAAAGCAGCATTACCCAGCTTGATTAGCAATTGTATTCATCAGTGGTGATGACAAATGACTATTGTCTGTTAACAAAAAATCAGACATCCCCAAATTAGAAAGCTGTGTCCTCACTGGGGTTATTCAGAAAAATGCAATCCTGTCTTAGTAGGCATTTCCTACAAAAGAGTCTTTTTATTATAATCAGAATAAAGATAATTTTTAGCTAAGTTTCTATTTTCATGCATCCAATACTTATTTGCTTAAATTAAGTTTCTGGTATATTTGTTAAAATCAGTTTTTTTCTAATAGTTATATTTCCTATTTATTCTATTTTTAAAATGTCCTTTGAAATATTTAAACTATATAATGCATAAACACATGCTTTGTAAATATTCAAACCATGCATGTATGAATGTGAATATAGTTAAACCAATAAAGCTACAGAATTAGAAAAGGAGAAAAATATTATTTTTAGATCTACTATATTATTATAATGTAAATGATCATGTTATATATTTTGTTCTGCAACTTGGTTTGCTACTTAGTATTATATCATAAACATAGTTTAATGTAATTACATTATTATTAGTGAATACATGGTATTCTATGGCATGTATATACTAAAAAACAATCATTCTTCTACATTATTAAACATTCTTGTACACTCTTAAAAGAGTGCAGGATCATACTGTTACTCTGTGCTAGATTTTATTATGATTGCTGTATTTTATTATCATTATTGCTAACATACTGTAGATGAGAACATCAAGTGTCAGGAAGATTAAGTGAACAGAACAAGATCACATGGTTAGTGGAAGAAGAAGAATTGGAACTCAAGACTTAACTTTTACAAGATACAATGGCAGAACCTTGTAACTACCTTGTTTTAAGTTAAAAAAATAAATTACAAGAAGGGAGAAAGAAACAAAACGACAAAGAGGCTCAACCTTCCTGTTCTGTGAAGCATTGAAAGGAAACAACTGTGTGGTAGAGCCAGGAAAAGATTTTATTGTATTTTATCTAGCCACTATTTCCTCAAGAGAAAAATAAAATGCACATAAAATAAAAATCCGGAAGTGTTCTGAGATAAGATGGAGGACAGTGGTTAGCTCTTTCCAGGATTTGGCATGAATGAGAGAGCTGATTTGATTTGGGAGAAGTAGAAAAGTTTGGGAAAGTTTCATGGGGAATCATGAGGGACTCTGACTAGAAGGTTTCCAGCAGCAGGCCAGAAGCTGCACTTGGCTGAACCTTTAGTGGGTGGGGCCAGCATTATCCAATGCAGAGCTTGGGAGGGAGGCACTCCACGGACCAACACAACCAGATGATACACAGACCGTGCTTCTAATGAGCTGTTTTGGGGGAAATGACTTCACATAGAGCAAAATATATTTTTAGAAAGTTGTAGTTTTAGATTTAATACAAACTGGCTGTTTAGGATTGAGTTGCTTGGGGTAGAGACTATCCTGGTGCTTTGTGCAATCCTGCTGTGTTTGGCAGGTGATGCACGTATTACAGACATCAGAACGTGTGGTAAAGGAAATGTCGGCAGTCCCTGTAAAAGGGAAGTGGTCAAATGATCGAAAGCAGCTTGGAACTTGTGCAATACAAAGTCACTGTCACAGAAAACTCCCAACGTGTTTTCATTTTCAAATGATGACTTACAGGATTGCACAAGCACAGTCTCAGAAGACTTCCAAGCAGACGGTCTTGGCTCCTACTGCCTTTGCCTCCATGGGCAAGTTCCAGACATTTTCAAATTCTGTCCTCTGATACAAAGGAAGAATTTCATTGTGAAAATCTGGCTTTTTATCAATGAGTGAGAAAAACAGCAGCACTTTAATTAATGTTTGCAACATTATCTGACAAAAGCATCTCTCATATAGTCGTAAGGATGAAAGATTTTTAAGAAGTATTTCCCCTTGGGCTTACATAATGATTCACTGACTTACTGCTAATGAGCTTATCATACTCTAATTTATTAATGATAGTCTAAGAGATGTTGCTTGTCACGTCCCTGTTCTCTGTCAGAAATAACCAAACTTGCCCCAATATGAGCCAAGTTGTTCACTATTTGACTGTTATATTGACTTTAATTATTTTCATTATAAAAGTTACATATACATTAAAAAATAAATGATGAATAAATTCTTTCTTAGCTTTTATGTAACATAAAATAAAAGTGAATCAAAAAATAAAAATAAATTCAATCAGATGAGCAATGTTACAAGTTCACAAGAGGACTGTTGCTGATTGTTACAGCAGAGGCCATTTTTCACTTGACAAACAGACTACTGAATGCCTGCCTCATGAATTTTAAGCCCTGTGTCATGATTTGGATAGAGACTGTCCCCCAAAAGCCTCACGTGTGCACACACAGGCAGGGCTTTTTCAGTTGGGATTGGGAGGACATTGCTATTGCTGACTAGTTAGGAATTCAGTCCTGTTTGGGAGACATAGGTCCCTGGGGGTTGAAATGGAAGAGTAGATCTCCTTTTGCAGCTCCTCCCTTCTCCCTGCTTACTGGTTCCCATGACATGAGCAGCTTTCCTCCATCCAAGCTCTTCCACTTTGCCATTTCTGCGTGTGAGTCTGCCAAACATCGACTGGACTGAGACTTCTGAACCATGAAGAAAAAAAAAAAAACTCTCCTCCCCTAAATTGTAGGTGTCACAGTGATGAAGACAGTTTGACTAGTACACCAGCATCAGATGCGGACAGTAGACTTAGGTGACTGATTTGTAACTAGTGCCCACAACTGTATGAGGTCAAAACCTTGTAAAAATATCGTAGACAGACAGACAGGCAGATAAGTCCCTAATTGTCCTGCTTCTCTGATTACACTCCTTGTCTGGCTTAACCAAAATAATTAAAGTTTCTCTTGGAAACAATATCATGAGTACAAATGAAAACATGGGCAATGAAATCATGTGGGATATTTTGTTAAAAGGATATTATTCATATAATTCAGAATAAAATCATTTGAGATGATTATGAAATTAAAATTTCAGTGTTAAGCACGTTTTTGAGAATTTAAACCATGAATAGTCTCACATTTTCCATGCCACTGTTATCATCTTCCTTTATAAGAAACACTATACTCTTGAACTTTTCTGACAAGAAAAAATGCATAGGCATCTTTAACTATCTTTTTTTCATTTTTAAAGTTTTTTTTGTTAGTGCATGTTTCAGTACTTAGTGATTGCATTCAGCGTGAGGAATTGGTACATATACATAACACATTTTAATTTTTTTCATTCCTTCCCTCTTGCAAAAGATCTAGCTCCCTGTTCCTCTATTATCTATCCCAACCATAGCTCATTAATTCAGTCATTCTTTATTTATTCAGTAATCCTAAACCATTATTAAAGGTCTGCACTTTGCTAGGGATGGACTTGTTGCTGAGTATAGGAAGACAACCAACTGTCTCCTCCCTTAAGGAACTGAGTTTCTAACATGGGAGGGAAGAAAGCAAACTAGCCTTGACAGTATAGTGTGATGGTATCATGAAGGAGCAGTGCACGGGGCCGGAAGCTATCAACTCAGTGCGGAGGTGGAGACTTTCAAGGGAGGGAATACTTGAACATTAGAATCTAAATAAGGAGCGGGCTATAAAATGAGGAGGGTCTTCTGGATGGGGAAACAGTTATGAAGTTCCAGGGGTATAAGGAAACAGTATATTTGGGATAATGTTTTACAAAGACTGATAATTTTTAGTGAGGAGTAAGAGTTGAGCTAGTCATTGCCATGGAATTATCTAAACTCTAAAAGTGGCTGACATTTTGTCTGAGACAATGCAGACTGAGCATGAGTAGACAGAATGTAACAGCAGCAGCCAAGGCACCACACTCTGGAAGGCTGCAACCCTCTGCAAGGTGAAAGGAAGGAGTGTATGAGAGCAAGCATGAGGAGAGGCAGAGAAGGTCTGGGAGAGAGTTAGGTTCTAAAATCAAAGGAGAGTGGAAGTTTTAAAAGAATGTGATCAAAAGTGGCAAATGCTAAAAAGAAAAAGAAAAAGAAAGAGAAAAAGAAAACAAATAAAATAAGGACTGTAAAGGGAATTCATGGATAACCAGGGACATTTCTAAGTGAATGTTTGGTAGAATGAAAAGACACGAAGAAGTGGGTCTGAATGTTCACTGAGGATGCAGAGCTGGTAACTGAACACAACTCTTCCATGAAACTGGACTAGGAGCGTAAGAAGAGCATGGATCCAACTTGATTTTATTTGCTGAAAGGAAAAAAAGCACACACACACACACAAAAAAGCACAGAAGAAAAAGGAGAGAAGAATATGATCAAAAAGAGCAAACTGGAGATGAAACATCTAAGTAAGGAAGTCATACTGAGGTAGATAAGGGCTGTGAAGATTATTTACCTTGCCCTAGGCACATTCTTTTTCTCTTAGAATTTACTAATAAGTCTTAAACACAAATCTGAGTTTACAGCTTTCCTTATAGGAGCTTTCAGTAACTTCTGAAGGTTTACAGTATAAAGGATAACTGATAGACTGTTATCAACCCAACTGCATACTTCTTCTTAATTTAACCATTCACTGCCATGGAATTTACAGTGTCTCCTATAGAATGAGTTTTATACCCTCAGATCATTACTCTGGTCTTTACCATGTGGCTTGCATTGGCCAATAAATATGAGCAGATAATCATATTTACTTCAATTATGTAGGAGCTTTAAGCTGTGCATGTGCCTTCCAACTTTCTGACATGAGAATATAAATCCCAAATAGGGATTGCACATTAATCCTGGGTCATATGAAAGGGAGATGTGGAACAGAGTCATGGAAGATACCTATAAGGACTGTAAAGGGAATTCATGGATAACCAGTAACAGGAAGAAAATGTGATACTTGTTGCAGCCACTAAGACTTTTGACTTGGTTGCTTGTCACTTCAGCAAAGCAGATTAATGTAAAATTTGGCAACAGGTTTGGAATATTGCCATTACGAAGTACCTATGTAAGGGGAGGAGTAGACTCAGAATTACATTTAATGTTGATCACATTAGCAAATTTGGGGGTACAAAATAATCAGTTATGTTTTTACAACTTTCTCTCTGCCATTGAGTTCTGTGACTGTTCAGTCTGCATTACCATATGGCATAAAGAGAAAAGTCCATTCCAATTTTTCTAATAGATTTTTACTTCTGTCCTTTTCTCTTCAGTAGTGCTATTTCAACATGGCTAATGTTTAGGTTCCCATGACATACTGATTTTCATATCTATTTTGCAACTAAAAATTTGTCCTTTGACATTACCATGGAATATATGGGTGACAGGACAAAAATTAATGAATGATTGTTGTTTGGCTTTGTTCTTTTTATGTTTACAGCAAAAATTCTGTCTCTCTTACTGCATATGAAGAGTGTTGTGCAGGCCGGGCGTGGTGGCGGACGCCTTTAATCCCAGCATCGGAAGGCTGAGGTAGGCGGAGTGTTGTGAGTTCGAGGCTGGCTTGGGCTACAACGCGGCGCGAGGCCGACCTGTGCTACATGGTGCGACCCTGCCTCAAAAAACCAGGGCCGGGAGTTTGGCTCAGTGGCTTAAGCGCCTGCCCTTGCAGGCGCAAGGCTGTGAGTTCAATCCCTGGTGCCGCAAACAAAAAAAAAAAAAAAAAAAAAGAGTGTTGTGCAGAATCTGCAGTCATGGATTACTTTTTAAAACTATTGTTTAAAAAAGTGAAAGGCGAAGATAACCTAAATCTTTCAGGGTTTTGACAATATCAGAGCTTGTGATGTATCAAGTCATGAAGCTTTATGATAAAAGATGTGATCAGAGAGATTGTGGAATAGACTAGTACATTTGAGAAAAGAGGCATCCAGGGCAGGAGAGTGAGAAGCATCCAGAATTTACAGGGTATTAGATAATTAACAATTATTGTAGATCTATGTGCTTTGCTTCCACTTAAGATTTGGGAGACAGCAAACATAAATATCAGAACTCTTATTTTCCTGCTCCTCTTCCAATGTAACACTGCTCCCAGATGAACCCTGTGGGTCATGCTTTCAATATGGATTCACATACATATTAGCTTACTCTGCTCATTCCTGGTGCTCATCATCCCTAACCTTGCTGAATCCCTGAGCCACACATAGTCACTCCTCCCATCCCTAAGTACAACTTCACCTGACCCTCCCCCTAAGCCTGACCTACCCCATTAAGTTTCACTTCATTTTACCAATTTAACCTATGCCTTTAGGGTGACATTCAAGAATGAGGTTTAGACATGGGTAGGGATGAGAGTGTTGGTAACATGTTATTAAATAGTTTTTTAAAGTAGTTTTTCTCCTTTATATCAAAATGCAATCTAAAATTCTTGTTAGTGTGTCAAAACTGCCATATCAAAGTACTGCTATCTAAGCAGGGCGTGGTGGTGCACGCCTTTAATCCCAGCACTCAGGAGGCTGAGGTAGGCGGAGCGTTGTGAGTTCGAGGCCGGCTTGGGCTACAACGCGAGCAGAAGGCTGGCCTGAGCTACATAGTGCGACCCTGCCTCAAAGAACCAGGGCTGGAAGTTTGGCTCAGTGCCTTAAGTGCCTGCCCTGGCAGGCGCGAGGTTGTGAGTTCAATCCCTGATGCTGCAAAAAAAAAAAAAAAAAAAAAAAAAAAGTACTGCCATCTGTTTCTTTCTGCTTTCTTCACTCACAATGATTTTTGATAAATCAGGGATGGTTCTCTGCGATTTGGAATGAATGTCTAATGGAACATACCTGAGCTTTCTGGATTTTGCCCTTGACCTCTTTGATTCCACTAACAGTGAGTTGTACTCGTATTTAAAGTATAGTAAAAAGCTGAGGTATTGAGATGAGGTGTGAGGGCTAGTAAGTACCAAGAAATTTGATTAAAAGTGTTTTTAAAAGTAAAGCTACTTTTTAATTCACTTTATTTCTAAAGAACTAGCACAAATTACAGTGAATTCATAGCTAGGTGTTACATAAAGCTCAACCAACAAAGTTGAAGCAAAGTTCAAAGAACAGTCCAAGAAAATTATATTATATATATTTTTATGACACCAGTTAAGAGTCATATATTTGGAAAAGTCTTTAGTTATCCTTCTTCACGGGGCAACCTGAAAACACCTTTCTCTCAAAACCTTCTTCGTTGTACTTTCCTCTCTTCTTTTCTTTCTTTTGCAGCCATTTTAAAAATAAAATTCTGAGCAAGCTTCTTTTGAGTCTGTACCTTTCTTTCAACAGAGCTTCTGTAATTCTCTTATCTGCTTGCCCAGCGGGACTTTGCGGTTTTTCAGCTAAGTTTTTCTCACAATTTTTCTATTTCTTGGTAACATGAAAAGATAGCAACGTACAAACACATATTCTAAACTCAG
Organism: Dasyprocta punctata; assembly: GCA_004363535.1. Classification (NCBI taxonomy): domain Eukaryota; kingdom Metazoa; phylum Chordata; class Mammalia; order Rodentia; family Dasyproctidae; genus Dasyprocta; species Dasyprocta punctata. The sequence continues at coordinate 95,663 of RJWM01003730.1, forward strand.
TCCAGGAAAATGAGTAATAGTCATACCTACTTCACTGACTCCAGCTCTGTAAACTCAGCTGCACTTATTTTTAATTATTTCTTCTGATTGTAAACTCATATTTTACCAACCTTCAGACACAGCCTATAAAATTTTTTTAGCTTGAGTGATATCTCCCTGATTAAAAGTGCTGGGGTTTTTCCTAATTATAATATGAATCTAATTTTAACCATGCCTAATTACGGACATTTTATATTGCCTGTCCTTTTTGGGATACTCAGGGAAACTAGTATGCTATTGCTATTTTAGGGCAACCTCGCTTTCAGTTGGGCAGCGTGTTTACAGAATCTACTTCATTCGTGCCTTCATTAACAGAAGCCAGATCTACTCATGTGCCCCCGCAGGAGATGCCAAGGCCTTCCCAGCTCTGATCCTAATTTTATCATCAAACTAATCTGTATCTTTTCAGGGTGGACCTTGTTACTTTTTCATTTTTCAGATTCTTTCCTGAAATTTCTCACCTACATGGCACCAAAGTAACAATTGATATGTAAATTGGGGAACTGTTCAGCCAAGAAATTTCATTTAATTGTACTTTTTACTTTCCGAATAATGGGTTCATCTAATTTCAAACAGCTTTGGATCAAAACTACTTTTTTATGTCAAAATTATTGAAAATGTTTAGACTAGAAGAAAAAAAAAGACCAGCCTGGGCTACAAAGTGAGTTCAAGGCCACCCTGAACTAAATAGTGAGACCCTGTCTCAAAAAGACAATAAATAAATAAATAAATAAAAAAGAAAATGTCCAGTCTAATTAGAAACTTATGAACTTTCGCTATAGTTATTCATGGAAACAGATCATTTCACTTTAAAGCAATATGGCTCTGGATGAACATATCTTCTTTCAAACCAGTTATTTATGTTTTTCTGAGATTTAGCTTTTTCCTGAAGATCATTTTAATATGAACCATCTGTAATGATCAGAATCATTTCTTACAACTAGGGTATGTTCGTGTATCTCTTGTGAAATTGGTAGAAGGGTCAAGAAACAACTGACACTAATATGATTTTCCAACTTTTCCAGCTTGAATTATAGGCACTTTTAGCAAATGGTTGTGTGCAAGGTTTTGCAAGTGACAGTTTTATTAATTTTTTTTACTACAAAACAAATATTTTTTAAATTTTCATTGTGTATTATCTGTGCTTCATATACCACCTGTAGGCCAATACTACATATTTTTTATTTCATTATAATAATATTCTGATTATAAGAATCAAATTATCAACAAGGGTTCTATTCATGAAACAGAAACTATTCTAATTACTTTAATCAGAAAGCAATTGAAATGCAGGGAATTAGATGCTTAATAAATTGTTGGATGGGCAGGAGAAATAGACTTTAGGAAGAACTGGCCTGCTTGTGAAGCTCATAGCTGAGAGGATGAAGTCAAGAAGAAATTATAAGGCTGCCATTGGAGATACTGAGTCCAAGACCATACCCCTCTACCTGTGATCCAGAAATCAGGAAACCATAACTAGAAAGTTACCATCACTGCCACCACACTACCCAGACTCCATGTTTCTAGAGAATTGATGAAAAAAAAAAAATCATGCTTCCACAGTGTTGCAGATAAACAGTCAATATAACATGAAGATGTTCTTTAGTTGATTCTGGCTGGAAAATCTCTTGCTAGTGCATTTTCCAGATAGAATTTAATTCACATAAATTACCCTAAAAGCAAGTGATTTTTTGGAATGTAGTTTGTCACTGTTCAACTTCTGTAATACAGGAAGACATGCTGGAAGAATATAGGAATAGAGACTGACAGCAAATTACGAACAAAAAGCAAAGTATGAAAAATACTTTCCATATAATACTCATCAACAAATGGATGGTCACTGAAACCACTGGAGAGGATATAATTAAAAGAAAGATGGCAGTGAAAGAAAATTGTTGAGGACAGATACATTCCAAATTTGAGGGATAGCCGGGTGTGGTGGCGCACGCCTTTAATCCCAGCACTCGGAAGGCTGAGGTAGGAGGAGCGTTGTGAGTTCGAGGCCGGCTTGGGCTACAACGCGAGCGCAAGGCCGGCCTGAGCTACACAGTGTGACCCTGCCTCAAAAAACCAGGGCTGGGAGTTTGGCTCAGTGACTTAAGTGCCTGTCGGACAGACGCGAGGTTGTTAGTTCAATCCCTGGTGCCACAAAAAGAAACAAAAAAGAAAAAAACAAAAAACAAACAAATTTGAGGAATGACAAAGGATCAGAGTTTTCCACAGGAGAGTAGAATTGAAAGGTTAGAGAAGTAGAAAGAAAATCAGTAGAGTACCCAAATCAGTAGAGGACCCAAAAGAAGGGAAGATCGAAAAGAAGCATAATGAGAAAGGATTGAAATGATGACTACACTAGCAAGTATACAGCCATGCGATATTATTTTCATTGGAATACTGGGCACAAGAGACAGATTCAGAAGGAACAGGACATGACAATGAAGAAGCAAGGGACATAGCTAACTCCAGCAATAAATTTGTCCATAAAACTAGAAGCTAAATATAGAATATTACCTCAAAGTAGATTTTAGAGAAAGAAGATAAGGATTACACTTACACTTGAGATAACTGAGGACATTTAAATATTAAGTATTAAGTGAAAAATTCAGGAAAGAATTGAGATGGTGACATGTAGACAGATAGGGAAGAAGTTATGATAGGTGATTCTTGAGAGTAAGAGGTGGTGGTACCCAGAGCAGAAGTAAAATGAATTGCCTTGAATGTTGTAATGGTTAATTTTATGTGTCAACTTGATTAAGTGAAAGGGTACTCAGATTGCTGGTAAAACATTATTCCTCAGTATGTCTGTGAAGGTGTTTTTAGAAGAGATTAGCACTTGAATCAGTGGACTGACTAAAGATTCGCCCTCACCAATGTGGGCGGGTGTCATCCAAAAGGTGGAAAAAATAGTGAGCTCCCTACCCCATTACATTATTGGTCCCCTTGGAGCTTAGGTCTTCAGACTGGGACAGAATGACACCACCTTCTTTTCTAAGGCTCCACCTTACATATCTGATGACATAGCTTGGATCACACACCATAATTATTTAAGCCAATTATTGTAGTAAATCTTTTCTTAAATATATAGATATAGATACCCTGTATTTATTTATTTATGTATTTATTTATTTATGATCCTTTGGAGAACCCTGGATAATATAGGTGGGAAAGAGGACATCTTTTCTACTAATACAGAAAAGGCAGAAAAAGATTTGTTCAAATGCAATAAAGTTGCAGATAGTGAGGCATGAGATTGGAGATACCTCCTAATGATTCCCCTGAAAGTGCTACGAGTGGATCTATTTCATGCCTCTTTCCTATTTCCTGGTAGTTCCTTGACTTGTGGCAGCATAATTTCAGTTGTCACATGAAATGCTCCCTGTGCGTGTTTGTGTCCAAACTTTCCTTCTTTAAAAGATCTCTAGTCAGTTTGATTGCCCTCCAACTCTATTCCAGTATGATTTCATAGTGTCTCAACCAACTGTATCTTCATAGGCCATGTTTCCAAATACAGGGGAGTCAGAGTTTGATGGGAAAGACATGGCTAAATCTATTTAAAATATCTGTTAATTAAGCATAGAATGTCAGAGATATAGTGGAGTTATTTGTTAAAGATAATGCCTATCTCTTAGGAATACCGTGAGAATATGGAGGATACTATATGTAAAACATTTGGCACAAACCCCCAAATGTAAAAAGTGCTCAATAAATTAGTTAAGAATCTTAATTGCTATTATAAAAATGATATAGTATTCTTCAACTTACTCATTAACTTATCTATAATTTATGAACTCTCATCTGTGTTAGGTTATGTTTTAAAAGCAGGAATACATAGATAAATCAGATTTTGGTTGAATTAATGAGCTTATAGTTGAATGAGCTAGAAAGTCATGCAGACAATTATGGGTCAGTGAGGCAAGTATAAAAGTACTACAGTGTCTTATGGAAAGAATTGGAGGACCAGGAATGGTTTTTACAAGAGGTGATAGCCAAATGTTTTTCATGTCTTCATGCTACTGGAATGAGAGAAGATAGGCACTAAAAAACTGTTATTTTTTTTGCATAATCATCTCAGTTACTTAATGGAAACCATGTCTGCCATATCCCTCAAAAATATAATGGTGTGTTTTTATACTAACAGTTTTCTAAAACTAAAAGGTTGCCTTTCCAAATTTGGAAGTTGAGTTAAAATATTTATAGCTCAAAAGAGATATTAGAATTTTGTTAGTAGAATGAGTACATTATCATAGGTAATATTTGATGAGGATCCTTAAGAAGCATATCAAGATTTAGGAGTTGGACATGTTTGCTTGCCCCAAAGGAACAATTAAGGTCTTACTTTCTGAGAAATAAGATAGGTAATCATGTTCATGGGAGCTCGGGAATGGTGAATATGCCCTAAACTAACACTTGAAGTGAAGACAAAATAATGCATTCATTATTTCTCCACATCCACCTAAACACTCATCCTTTCTGCTCTCAGGTTAACGGGAGCCCAGAGTAGGTAATGCAAGCTCCTCTATTTTTAGCCATGTCTTTTAAAATAATTATGTTATTCCACTTGTGCTATAAGGGGAAAAACACCCTATCATAACTAGTCATATTTTTCTTTTCTTCCCTCATATACCAGGAAGCTTCCAGACAAATGTCAAGTTCAATCACAAAAATTATCATACAGTTATTCTTTCACTTTCTTTTCTTTCTTTATTACCTTTATCTTGTACATCCTTTTTACAGATAAATCAAATCCTTTGGGAAAAAATTCAAGGTAAAAATTTCCATTTGTGGTATTAGAGAAATTGAAACATTAAGCATAGTCACACAAACATTGCTCTGGCTCTATTTTACCAAATAAAAGTGATCTTTCATGAAAATCTTGAAATAGACTGCAGTTAAACACATGCTTTCAATTGCAATTCACACTTGTGTTTCCATCTGGCCATTATTATATTGTTTGAAAATATATACTTGGTGAATATGTATTAAATCAGTGATATTCAGTTGATATCTCTAATGCATTCTGGAACAAAAAAGCACAGTTAATATGTAATGGTATAAAGCAGTGAAAGGGATAGTGTATGAAGTCTTCTAAACTGAAGAACTTGAAACTCCTAACTCAGTTTCTTTAAAATTTAGCCCTTCATTTTTATTCTCTTGAAAGAAAATGAAAAACCCCCTCTCACACACACACACTTTATTTTTTCAGTAGTTCAATAATTCTGAGCCTATATATTGAAAAGAAATGAAAAGTAAATACCATATATCACAGAATAATTATTTGAAAATGATCGAAAAATACTAATGAAATTTTGAGGTATCTGGATGTTATGCACTATGGCAAATCATGCTTTTACTAGCTAGGAAGGTCCAACATTAATAAAAAGTGATTTCTGAATTCCAGAACTTGGAATAAATTAAGTGAATAGATTTTTTAAAAGACCTCGATTCTTGGTTTAACTCTCAACCTACTAACAAAATGTAGTGACTAATCATCAGTCAATATTTCTACATATGCAAAGATGGAAACCTTGTATGATAGGTTTGAAGTTCAAAAGGACAAATATCAAGTTTTTGAATGTGCGAAGTTTGCACAATATATGTACCTGATGGTAACTACAACTATGAAAATAACACCAAGTGGAAAAACATTCTCAAAAGCACTTGGTGCTCTTGTGAATCTCTAATCAAACCACTACACTATTTCCTATAAATGATTCTGAAAATGTATGTAAGGTTCACAACAAAGAAGATTACAGTAAAATTGCCAATTTATGTCGAAGTGTCTTCCTTTTCATTTTTTTATTTTAAAGAGTTAAAAAGAAAACAAAACACAAACAAAACAAAACAATACAAACAATATAGGGTTTCAAAACAAGATGATAGGAAATTAACAATAGTCACTATATTGTATATTGTCATCTTCAAAGTAGTTGCTCAGATTACAAGATACAAGCATGCAAAATTTATCAAACAATATAAGCACAAACCATTGTTTTCTTAGTAGTATAATTATCTTAACTATCATATATACATGCATATGTATGTACATATGTATTTGTATATATGTATATGTATATATATGTATATGTATATCTTTCCCTTTCTTCTTTTCTTTTTCCCCATTTCTGTTGTTCTTTACTTTTGAACAGTTTCTTTCTCTTTCACAGCATCTATTGTACATTTTGGATCTTATTTACACTTTCAATTTTTTACACTAAGGAGACCATACGATGTTCACACACGAGTCTTATTTATTTCACTTATGAATATGGTTTCTAGTTGCATCCATTTACCTATAAAAGCCTCAGATTTATCTTTCTTTACACCTGAGTAGTACTCTATTATGTAAAAATAGCACATCTTTTTTATCCACTCCTTTTTATTTTGAAATTTAATTTTTGTGTGTGTGTTGCTGAAACTGAACCCAGAGTTTTTGCACTGAACTATATCCTATCCCATTTTGTACTTCTTATTTGAGACAAGCTCCCATTAAATTACCCAGGATGGGCTTGAATTCGTGATCCTACTGCCTCAGCCTCTCAGAGTGCTGAAATTAAAGATGTCTATCAGCTAGATTTTATTTTCAAAAATGATTTTACACATACAGTAAAATTGAGAGAAAGGAATTGAGATTTCCCATAGGCTCCTTGTCCATTCCCTTGCATAGATACCTCATTATCAGCATCTTCCATTGCAGTGATACATTTATTACAAATATACACATACATATTTATTATAAATTTGTCCAAACTTATAGAAGGAGCAATTCTGAGGGTGAACCCCAACATGACTACAGGCTGTGGGTAATCATGTGTAAATGTAGGTTCACTGATTGTTCAGTTTCAAACTATTTTCATATCATAAAAAGTGAATAAAGTTGGATTGGATTCCTTTATTAATTTTTCCTCAAAAAATATCAATGGGGCAGAGAGTTGTTGTATTATAAGCTAATTCACACAAAGCATAGAGTTTATATTATGGGAGTAGCAGAGGGGAAGAAAGTCATTCTACCTGGGAGAAGAAGGATGTACAGGAAGAATTCAAGGTGAAGGTGGAAAAGTTGTCTGCAAGTGTGCCTAAGACAACAAGTGGACGAGGCAGCATTGGAAGTGTGTCGAAGGTAGAGGAAAGATCCATGCAGGGGTTGGTGTATATAACAGTACAGCATGCATGCTTGGGGAGTTGACATCCTTTTTTGCAGAGATATCATAAGATAATTAAAATTTCAAGTGAGGATGGAACTAAAAATTAAACAGTAAAGAAGTGATGAAAATAAGCCATGGTAAGTAGTTTGAAATTCATTCTCTTGTGATTTCTGAATGAGAAATTAGTGATAGTTAATTTTAAGAGCACATTTTGAAAATTGAGAAGTGAAATAAAAGATCATTGTAAAAATTAGTGCTATTGAGACAGTTTGTAAAAGTTAGTATGTTATTGAACTTTGTCAATGTCAATAGAGGAAAGAAAATGTTTAAAAGTTTAAAAAAACTGGACTGAAGGACAGATTTGGTGTTGAGAAAAAGGAAGTGGTAATCATATAAGGTGAGTCCCAGCCTGGCACGGTGGCACATTCCTGTAATCCAAGCATTTAGAAGGCTGAGGCAGGAAGATTGTTGCAAGTTTGAGGCCAGCCTGGGCTATAAAATGAGTTCAGGACCAGCCTGAACTGCTTACTGAGACAAAGAGAGGAAAAGAAGAAAGAAAAGAGAGGAAAAGAAGAAAGAAAGAAAGAAAGAAAGAAAGAAAGAAAGAAAGAAAGAAAGAGAAAAAGAAAGATGAATCCCAAATGTGTTACTAATTAAATTACAAAAATACAGGGAAGATCAAATTAATGGAGGAAGTTTATAAATTCAAGTTTGCAAATATTTAGTTTGAGATTCTTCTGGGACTACCAGGTGAAACTATTCCATTGTCTGTTAGGTAAAGGAAAAGGAGCTTGTACCCAGGGAAGAGGTATCAGCAAAATAGATTCATCAGTCATTGACATTCAGTTGGCAGTGTAAACCCAAGGAAAGTGAATCACTGTTATTGCATAATATCTGAGTCTTCAAATGGGATTCTCTGGTCTGTCTGCTGATTGTATTAAAAGAAAAACACCCAAAAACAAACACATAAATTGTTTGGGGAGAGTTGTTCAGTGATAGCGTTGCCTGGCTGAATGTGAAGCCCTAAAACACACGCACGCACACACACACACACACACACACACACACACACACACACACAAGGGTTGGGGTAAGGGGCTGTGCTGGGCTGAACCAAATTACCCCAAAAGGCAGGCGAGTGGTCTTTTTACCTCCTATGGCAAAAGTGGGAAAGTTGCAATTTGATCTTTTTTTTTTCCTTTGACTTCTTCCCATCCACTTTATCCCCTTTTGCTCTCAGTGTTTTTACAGGGGCCATTGGCCTCCTCACACCTGGTCTCTCTATTTCCTGTAAGCCTCCTTCTAATCCGTACTACACAGTGTTTACAGGCAAGTCTTCATAAGTAACACTTCAGCACTTCTGATGATCCTACTCCTTCTCTCCTCCCATACACACACTTCTCAAAAATGTCTGGTGAATAATGCCAGACACTTCACAGAGAGGACAATGATGAGTTTGGGGGTTAGACAAGTCTGGGCTCAAATCTCAGTTCCTACAGAAAATGTTACATTGAACCATATGGGACCAGTATTTTTGTATGTTAGAAAGGATTAAATCTCAGCAGTTTCATATGGTTTCGCCTCATAACTTTGTCAGTCTACACAAGTCAATTTAACAACTCAAAACCTAGCTCCTATATGGCAACAGATCTAAGTGAGTCCTGACTGCTTCAAAGTATTTTCCAGGTCAGCTTGCTAAATCAGGTGGCAGGGAAAGATGGCTTTAGTGAACTTGATTAACAATTTCTTTTTCCTTGGGGAGAAGCCAAGAAAGTATGAGCAGAAGAGTTAAAAAGGAATTTTTAAAAATCCCTTCTCTTTGCTTAGGGGCAGAAATGTCAGGATAGGAGAGACTTCGGCCCCCACTAGATGCAATCAAGTAAATCAACTGCATTAAGTTTTTCTGTTTAGGACTGGAGATAGGGAAGTTTTCTGACAGTCATTTTCCCATAGTCTACTGCTAGTCACCCTAGCCCTTCCTCAGTCTTTTATGAGGGAATTGTGATTTTTTTATATTAATATTATTGAGTGAGTTGAATCAGTCCTTATTTAAATCTGATAACTGCCTTCTTTCTTCAAAATGATTTTTATCTATTTCTTATTTTCTTTCTTAATGTGAATTTTACAATTTTACTTTCAAGGGTCAGCCGCATGGTTCTCTCATGTACAATTTGCAAGTTCTATCAGTGGTTTCAGTGGTTTTTGTACACGTTTAAAGTAGGGAATTTGACCTTTGAGGAGTGGGGGAGAAGAAGAGAGAGGGATCCGGGAGAAGAAGAGAGAGAGAAGAGAGGGAAAGAACATAGAATGTCATTCTACAAGGCAAATGAAAGAGGAGTTACTGTAGTTGAAGCAGGAGCAAAGCAAGAAGTGAGATAGAAAGAGCCCAAGACATGCCTCCTTTTGTCTATAATGTTCTCAGGGCTCCATAGAATGCACCATGAACTCCATAACAATATCTGAGGATAGAATAACTTGATTGTACATATACCAGCTGCTTGCGTATGTGAATTTATGCATGTGTATGTGTTTTATGCGTGGTTTCCATAGTCCCAATTCAAATACAAGTAAGCAGAATCTTTGCTAAACAGGATGCCTCCCAATGGCACTTTTAAAAAAATTGTTACAGTAAGATGTGTTATGTACAGGTACCAACTCCCCATGGTGAATGTAATCATTATGTATTGCAAACATGTACTAATAAAAACTGACAATCTATTAAATTGGAGAGTTATGAATGATGAAAAAACTTAATAGATTAAAGTTCAGGGAATATATATATATATATATATTTTTTTTTTTTTTTTTGGTATCGGGGATCGAACTCACAACTTTGTGCCTGCCAGGCAGGCGCTTAAGCCACTGAACTAAATCTTTGGAGGAGTTAATTAATTTTGAGATATACATATAGTTAAGTGTTCATACATCTGTTAACTGATACAGGAATTTACAAATACAGGTTGAATAATCCTTATCCAAAATGCTTGGGACCAGAAATGTTTTGGACTTCAGATGTTTTTGTATTTAGAAATATTTGCAGTATGAAGATAATGAAGTATTTTCTTCTTTAGAAGATAATGAGATATCTTTGGGATGAAATCTAAGTCTAACTACAAAATTCATTTGGGTTTTTTTATGCATTGTATGCATGTAACCTGAAGGTAATTTTACACAATATTTTCATGTAACCGCATTCTGTCTATGACTTATCGTATCAGGTCAGGTGTGGCATTTTCTCCTTACAGTATCAGGTTAGTGCACAAAAGTTTAAATGTTGGAGAATTCCAGTATTAAGATTTCAGATTAAGGACTTGCAGCCTATTGAACAAAACCAAATAAACGAAAGTACATATCTAATTCATTATCCAAAGCAAATTGGTAGGTGTCTTGTGTTACTGTTATTTAAGGACACAAACTAATGGAGGCAGCAACTGTGCAATGTTTTATTTTCTTTGGCATAGGGAAAGTGAATGTGGTTTATCAAGCTATGGCTTCTTGGTGTTACTGTTTGAAAGTGACAACTAGGTAATCTATAGTGTTCCTGCTCTGGAATGTGCTCAGGGGCCATTGCATTGTAATTGAGCAAATGCTATATAGTTTATATTACCAGAAAGACAAAGGATATTTGTTGGTTTCTCTTGGGGGAAAATGCTTTTCCTAGGTCTGTATTCTGAAATACTACATACATCACAAGTATTATAAATAAGGATGAGTCTTAGATTTTAAATTAATATCTTCACTAATTCACTTTCGAAGTCAATTGGTATAATGATTTTCCATTAATAGAGAAGAATTTTGTTTGCACATTTGTTTGTCTTTCACTGTTCCTAGGCAGCATCTCATCGTGATGTGGCAGGTTTCAGCATCACCCATTTCTCCAGGAGGATTCTTGGAGTGAGTGATGTAGGGTTTCCCTCCCTGCCTCCTAATAGAATATTCCCTTGGGGAACATTAAGACCAGCCAATTCTTCAGTTGTGTCATTGATGTGTGAGTATGTACCCTGCTATTTCCCTGCCCTTCCAAACCCTATGAGTGGCTGGGAAGGGCAGGGCACTGTGAATGGATGCCTGCAGAAAAAAGATACAAATTTTTGTGTAAATGCAGGCTTTCACGTAATTAACTTATATGTCTGTTTCCAAGTTATGCAAGTTTTAACGGGTAGTATTTTGGAAACAAACATATGGGTATAATCAGCTACTAAGATACATAAGCAGGCTATTTGGAAAATGTCTTCCTCCTAGAGGGCCTTGTAAGGGGCATGGAAAGTAGCTTTTTAAATGAGAGAGACACCAAATCCTGTTGCCATGCAGGGTTGTAAAAAGTAAACAGTATACATACCGCCAAGAGCATTTCTTTAAAGAATCTGGACTGGAATTAATACAGGCAGATATCATTTCCAACTGATGCCATGAAAAGCAAGCCCAGAAGATTCATGTCAGCAGATAACTTGGCTGAAAGCTAAGGGAATCCAATTGTAAGTGTTAATGTTTATGAGGTAGATGATATTTCCTCCTGGACAAGTTTTTAAATAATTTGAAATAATGTGATATTCTCCCAATTTCTATAAACATAAATTATTTGGTGAATTATAAAACTATCTTCAACCCTGTGGGCTATCCATTGCTTTTATGAATCATCCTAACTTGACTGTACAAATTACCACATTGCATATAATTGATTCTCAGGGTGTTTGGGCTGAATTGTGTCCTCCTGAAATTCATATATGGAAGTCCTAGTCCTTGGTACTTCAGAATGTGACTTTTGGGGCCCTTAAACAGATACAGTAATTAATATAAAATAAGGTCATTAGGGTGGGTCCTGCTCTAATATGACTGGTGTCCTTATAAGAAGAGAGACTGGAGCAGTCTCAGGGTCAGCAACAAATTACTAAGGGCAGAGAATAATCTTGACTGGTCAAGTGTGGGGCATATGCCTAACTTTGGTAGCATGAGATACGGTCTTTTACTAACGATAGGTAGGGAGGATGGCACTAGTAGATAGCCATAGCAGCATAAACTTGTAAGTTTCCAACACATGCTTTTAAGGGGACATATTTGAACCATACTACATGGCAAACTGGGGAAAAGATGAGGGAGGATAATAAATAATGAAAAGGAACTGAGATTAAGGGAAGAACTTTGTTCTGAGATGGACATTCATGCTTGTTCATTAATGGAGAGAAATGACTAGAAGGGAAGTGGTGGAAACCAGAGAAAGAAGGATAATGTTAGGTTCAAAAAAGTGTGGGAACCCTGTTAAAACTAGGCCTTGAATAGAAGGAGAAGCACATTTGGAGTTAAGTGAAGGAGTAAAGGCGGCTATAGTGGGTCTTAGAGCACGGATGTATCAGGGACCTGGCCTAGACCCCCAATCTCCCAAACGAGTACACAGCAAAAGTTAAAATAAACGGGATAAGTGCTATGATTTTAGGGCTCCAGGAGGATCAAAACCCTCTGCAGAGTTCAGGGACTCTGGTGACTAAGACAGAGGATGTCTCTGGGCAGCCTGTATTTATTTAGTTTTCATACAAGGAGAGGGTTAGTATGGAAAACGTAGGAAACTGAACAAACCTTGGGGGTAGTTCAAGGACTTTTCTAAGTAACAAATTATGTTAATTTAGGAGAACTATCTTATGAGAAGATCTCCGTGTTGCATTTCACTGCCTGCAGCTACAGTCTTTATGTAGTTAATTGGAGTTGGAGCCAGGTGTTCTCAGCTGTGATCTTATCTTGCCCCAGCCATGCAGCAGCCCTGCACATGTGTTCAATTTCCAGTTCCAACGGCCCCCAACAGGGCTGTATTCTAGGCATGATAGGAAGAACTTGGAGTTCACCTGTTTTGGCCTCCTGATCATCTTCAAGGAGTATGGAAAAGAATGGCGTAGGGCAGAAATTTGAGCAAAAAGTGTGAAAAAACCTGCTTGTAAAGGACAAAGGGAGCTGTTCATCGAAACACAGAGAAGTTATCAGAAATAGTGAAAGTACTTTTGAATTAGTAATCATTAATTTGTACAGGTACCAGATTTCTGTCCCACAAAGCTTTTTTATTTAAATTCTGATACAGGAGTGATATCACAGGCTAAGATGTGGTTATCAGACTCAGCAAAGAGGCCTAAATTGCCTGTGTTAAGGGTACTGTGAGAAAATAAAAAAGAGACAAGTTTAGTAATACAAAAATGGCTGGGAAGTCAGTGTCTCTCAATGGGTCCTCTCTTGACTTCCAGAACATCCACTATTTATTAGGTGCATCCAGTGATAGGCAGGGCTAGTTAAACATTACAACTCAGTGGAAGACTCAGACTCAAAAACATAGAAGATTTTATGCTAAGAAAGATTTTGTCTTGGAGTATAATCTTGGGATGATTCAAGAGGGTGTAGATGATCTTATGCTAAGAAGAGTCAGTGGGAAATCTCAAACGGGTGGTATTGATAATCCCAAACCTTCATTTTATCATCCCTTAGGTATGCAAAATTTTCCATTGTGAATTTGTGGTCCCCAACGTGTGGCACCATGGATGGAGCCATTGTGCACACCCTACTGAAAAGACTTGTTAACCATAGATGCAGAGCAGCCACACCCACACCTGGTGTGAGATCAGGCTAAGTGAGCCCTACAGCTGGTACCAATCCCCTGACACAGGAACAAACCAAGCCTAGGACCTGATAGCAATCTTCAGGCACATGGTCAGGTGGGACTTCCCTGAGCCACTGACAAAGAAGATATAAAAAGGGGACAGTAATAGACTTTGTGGCCAGTGCACTCTTGTTCTTGTAGTAGCCCATTCTGCTTGTGGGATGTATTTTTCTTTTTCCTTAAAAGCACTCTTTTCTTCAAGAGCACTTCTATGCCTCTTTTCCTGTTGCTTTTCTTCTTATTTCTGCCCTAAAACAGTAATCTTTCACATTCACCAGTTGCCCTGATCACTTCTTTGGGACAATAGAAACCTGGAAAACACTGCTGGTCGATA
>RJWM01003731.1:0-109611 GCA_004363535.1 Dasyprocta punctata
TGCCCCTGAGAGGGCAGTGTGTGAGGCTCTGAGTATAAAGTTGAAAGTGCAGTGGAGAAGACATAAAGTTGAAGAATTCAGGAACATGGAACATCTGAGGAAAGGCACAAGCAGTGAGAAAAGCAGGTCCAAGAAAAAAGCCACATGGGCTATGACCATCATCAATGCTGTAGGGAAGAGGACTGCCACTGGACATGTGGCCTTGTAGGGTTTATTATTTTTCACTTCTCCTTTCACTCTCTCTGCTTCTAACCACCATGCCATGAGCTGGTGTTTCTCTGCAGTGCCCCTGTGCTGTGCCACACTGCCTTGGAGCAAGTCAACTGTGGGGTGGAACCTCTGCAAACTGTGAGCCCAAATAAACCTTTCCTCATTCAAACTGTGGGTGTTTGGTATCATGTCTCATTAACGGAAAAGTAATATGGACTATTATGTATTACAGACATGTATTATTAAACATTAAACCTAAAAATTTCTTTATATTAGCGGTGCACTCCAGACCAGGAGGGCTCAGTGCTGTAAATCATAGTCCAAGAGTAGAAGGCTGATGTCTTGACTGAACTTGTTAGGCAGGAAAAAAATGTGTAAATATCCTCCTGCCTTTTGTTCCATATAAGTCATTGATAGAATGAGGTCACAAACATCAGAAGGAAAACTTTATTTAATCCACTGATTAAATGCAAATTTCATCCACAAATGACTTTAGAAACACACCCAGAAATAATGCTAAACTGGATATTCTCTGTTCTAGTCTAGTAAATTATCATAAAACTACCTAGCCCTCAAGTCTTGCCTTTTCTACCTACCTATCAAACCATGGAAGGTTAAATCAGTAGTCTAAAGATGGTAATGTCTACAATTTTTTATGGACTTCATAGGGTTCTTTAGTTGGATCTGAATGTGCCACATATATTTGCAATCAGACCATGATTCAAATGTCAGAAAAATTTGGAATATCTGCAGTCTGGCTAGAAATCTCCATTTTTATGTTATTTTAGAGTCTCTCTAAGTAGAGATATACAAGCTTGGCTGTCTTTTGTGATTTTTTCCTATTAATCAATGCACCATCATTTTAACAATATGCCACTAATGACACAGAAAATCACAAATTTGTCTGAATGCAAAAGAAGGGAGAAACAATCTACTCTTTTACAGGAGAGTGACAATATTTATGAAAATCATGTAAGGCTAGAGCTATTATTGTAGGCCTCTCTGTGGGTATAATATTTTACAGTGGGACTATGATGAGTAGAACTTAGACATGTTGCATGTAGAAGTTTGACCTAGTTTTTTATTACATGTAAAAGTTACCTCATTTTTGCACAAGTTAAAACACATTTTAACTTTAACTTCATACATATTATAACAGGTCACCAAATAATAAGAGTTCTAAGTCTGTTAATAATAATAGTTTTGTTTCATTTCATAGGTTTAAAAAATATTTCTTTCCATGAATTGTTATCATGTTTAACCCAGTTATTTTAGAAAAAAGCAATCCATTTTTTTCTGTTTTCTAGGAATTACATGATTTTTAATGTAAAAATTAAAATAAAATTTCAAAAAATGTTATACTGGGTCTTACATTATAAAGAGCTTCTATAATTCTCCCTCTTTTGAGAAGCTTTATAAAGTATGTTAGGATAGGTATTCTGATCTATCAAGTTAGCTAGAATGTAATACTCAGGTATTTAATCAAACCCCAGTGTAGGTCTTGCTGTCAATGTATTTTTGTAGATGTAGTTAACAACTGTGATCAATGGCTTTTAAGGAAAATCACATTCGATGTGAGTGGGAATCATTTAACCGGTTAAATCCAATCAGTTTAACCTTGGGTGCAAATCCATACTCCATTTTCTGGAAGAAGAAAAAACTTTGTCTTAACATTGCAATATATTCTGCCTAGGTTCCCAGTTTGATAACTTACTAAGCATGTTTCTGACTGTCAATCCACACAAGTACATGAAACAGAATCTTACATTAATTCTCTCTCTTTCTGTCTCTCTGCCCCTTCCCTCATCTCTGTATACAGAAATGAACACTAACGAAGATACTTATATGTATATACACATACCAATGCATAAATGCATATATACATATGTATATATATATGCCTTTGACATTTTTCTTTCTGGAAATTCTGACTGATCTGCTAAGAACTGACTCAAACAAAATAAGGGACAGAGTGTAGACCCTCTCATGAGAGAAATTTTTGTGTTTTGAGAATTTTTCCCTATGTAAAAAGTTCATTATATTAGTGCAATCAACACCTCAAGTCAAACATTGCCATTGTATTCCAATGTACAAATAAGGAAGCAGAGAGAGAACAGAGTAATCACTATATACAAGAGTCAGAGTTGTGATGATGTTTGGCATTCCACTCCAGAGTCTGCTATTATTGGCTATGTGAAAACTAGTCTAATTTCTCTAAACACATCCATATGCTATTTGATTTATAGCTGAAGAATTTACAAACTTTTGTCACTCAAATTTTATATGTTTCCAATAGTAAGTTGAAAACTACTTGCTAATTTGTCCTAGGGAGTCAAAATGATTAATTGATTCTCTATATAGGTAACTGTCATATATATATATATATATATATATATATATATATATATATATTATTGTTGATAGTTTTATATTATATATATAATTTCATTTTAAAGAGAATAAAGCCAAACAAAATGAAACAGTATAAAGCCAATCAAAACAAAACAATGAGAGCAATACAGGACTTCAAATTAGGTTAATAGTAAATCAACAATGGCTACAATAATATATCTTGTTATCTTCAAATTAGCTGTCAATACCACCACATAATAGAATCTAACCAAAAAAGACAGAATAAAACCAAGTCAAACAAAACACTGAAAACCTTACAGGACTTCCAAACAAGGTAATAGGAAATTAACAATAGTTATCACTATTCCTTTTTAGACATTTCCTCCCCTTTAACCTTCACAATATCTATTACACATTTGGTTCCCACTCACTCCTTTGGTTTTTTATACTAGAGAGACAAGACGATGTTCACCCATGTGAGTACAAACCATTTCATTCATAAGTATGATCTCAAGTTGCAGTCATTTGCCTACAAGAGCCTCGAGGTTATCCTTCTTTATAACTGAGTAGCTTTCCATTGTACAAAAATACCATATATTTCCTATCCATTCCGCGGTTGATAGGCAAGCTACGCCTACTTTTTTCTGGGTCCCCATCACATGGAGCATTGTCTAGTCTCCTGCAACCTTCAGTCCATGAATTTTCTTTCGAGTCAAATGTATTTCTTGTATACAGCATTTTGATGGCACCTGTCTCCTGATCTGCTCCTCTCACGTTTCTTTTTATTGGTGAGTTGAGGCCATCTAAATTAATGATTATAATCAACATGAACTGGTTCATCTCTACCATGCTATCCTCCTGCCATTGGTCCTCCATTTTTCTCCTCCGTTCAGTTGCCCACCCTACTCAGCAATACCCCTCTGCTGCTGTTCCTGGAACTCATCTTTCTTTTTTTTTTTTTTTTTTGCGGCACCGAGGATTGAACTTACAACTTCGCGCCTGCCAGGGCAGGCGCTTAAGGCACTGAGCCAAACTCCGGGCCCTGGTTTTTTGAGGCAGGGTCGCGCTATGTAGCTCAGGCTGGACTTACGCTCGCGTTGTAGCCCAAGCCCGCCTCGAACTCACAACGCTCCACCTACCTCAGCCTCCAGAGTGCTGGGATTAAAGGCGTGCGCCACCACGCCCGGCTAACTATGGTCATCTTTATCTCTCTCTAGTATATCCTTCAGCACTCTTTGTAGGGTTGGTTTTGTGGTCTTTTAAAACACAAATTTGTCAGAGTGAAAATGTATTTATGATAAATCTTGCGGGTGAATTTTATTCTTGGATTTTTTTTTTTTTTTTTTTTTTTTTTTTTTTTTTTTTTTTTTTTTTTTTTTTTTTTTTTTTTTTTTTTTTTTTTTTTTTTTTTTTTTGTACCGGGATTGAACTCTGAGCCTTGTGTTTGCCAGGCAGGTGCTGTGCCACTGAGCTATATCTCTGGCCCTCTTGCAGTGAATTTTAATTAACAAGTTAGATATAATTTCAGAATATTTATCCCAAACATTTCATAAACATTGCAATGAAATTTAACTTTGGTTTCTGATTACAGATATAGTATATGTGGGTTGGTGAAATATTGAAATTATGGAATTTAATGAAGAATAAAACAAAACTAACTACTAGTTTTAGACTATATAGAGATGTTCATTCAATATTTTAGCATTTAAACTTTGAGAATACTTGAAGGCAGCAATTACAAATTTTATTATATTTAAAATGTTTAATATACATTTCAGTGCTAAGGATTGATCCCAGGTTTTTATGAATGCTAGTTAAGTGCTCTATCAATGAGCTAGACCCTTGCCCAATAATCTGATTTTCACACACCACAGAATAAATCATAAAATGAATATGATTTTTAATAGTTATAGGGAATTTCATGCAATAAATGGACCATTATGTATCCAAAGAGACTCCTACTTTAAATAATTACCATAACATATATATATATTTTTCATCACTCAAATTTTGTGTATTTCCAATGACACGCTCAAAACTACATGTTTATTTGTCGTAGGGATTCTATTTTTTTTTTGTCAGTACCGAGAATTGAACTCACAACCTCATGCCTGCCAAGCAGGCGCTTAAGCCACTGAGCCAAACTCCTGGTCCCATTTTTTTTTTTTTTGAGGCAGGGTCACACTATGTAGTTCAGACCAGCCTTACTCACGTTGTAGCCCAAGCCAGCTTTGAACTCACAATGCTCCACCTACCTCAGCCTCCAGAGTGCTGGGATTAAAGGCATGCGCAACCATGCCCAGCTTGTCCTAGGGATTCTAAAAGATTAATTGCTTCTCTGTATAGGTAACTCTGTATATATATATATATATATATATATATATATATAATTTTAAAGAGAATAAACCAAACATATACATATATATTATATATTTCTTAGTACATGTTTACAGTACATGTTTATATTCCATAGATAGAGTTTGTCCATGTACATAACACAACTCAATTTATTTTCTTCATCCCCTTTTCCATCCCTCCCTCCCCACTCTCCACCTCTTGATCTACTTCTCATTTGAGGAAACTCTATCTCCCTACTTCCTATCTGTCTTTTATTTTACTCTTTATAATTTGTATTTCTCATATATGAGAACCTATGCAATATTTAAACCTATGTATCTGATTTATTACACTTAAGTTTATGGTCTAAAGTTGCATCCATTTTCCTACAAAATATTCAAGTCTGTCATTCTTTATGGCAAAGTAATGCTCACAAATTATGACTATTTTCTCAGGATAATATACTAAAATTAAAATATCTAGTCCAATAATTTTGGGCATATTATCTTATCACAGCTAATTTATTAATTTTATTTTTCCTGTTTTAAATGTTTTATTTACAGCAAGCCCATGAGACAGGGAGCAAATGTCTAACTCAAAATTTTGAATACTTTAAGTGGATATAATAGTTACTGCTTTCTGAATATTTTAATTACATTTAATTGCTTTGTTTGATGAATTTTTTAAACCCTCAATCACTTTTTGAAAGCATGAATTTAATCACTTGAATTATTGCAATTTTCATTTCTGTCTTCTGCTCTATTAACATGGGGTCAAGGAAAATAGTAAGCTTTTTCAAGAAATTTGTAACACAATGAATTAATAAAATCAAGTAATAAGCCTAATTTTTATATCATGCTCCACGAGACACACACTTAGTGTTTCAAATTCATGGTGGCTGTGCAGTAGAAACTATCATTATACTGAAAGTAGCAATGTATATTACCCAAAGCCACATAGGTAGTATCCTGACTGCATATGAAAAGAGTGTCACCTTCATAAATGAAATACTAGGAACTAAATTTATTCCTCCTTGTGAAAAACCTAAAGTAGCAGAAAATTATTTGAAATAATGCTTTTCAAGATAGAATATTACACAAGAACAGTTATTCCTAAAGTAGAAGACAGGATTCGACACCTAAAATTGTTTTATTTGATTTTTTGAGAGAGTATACCAACTGCGATGCCAAGAGAATCCCCAACACATCACAGCAGAATTGCTCAGAAAAAGAGACAGATCTTAGAATCTGGAGAGAAGCAGGGAGCTAGGACTTGAAAGACAGATAACTGGAGAGAAGAGAATGGCGTATGGAAATACTGAAGAGTTGGAAATATGACTTTCAGTGTGCAGTAGAAGCCTAACTAATGAATGTGTGAAGAAACTAAGGAAATGAAGCAGTAAAAACACTAGAGGAAACTGCTGAAGTGTTCTGTTCTCTGGAGAGTGGAAAAGTCACATGTCAATGCAGGCTAGTCAAAAACATGTTTAATCGGGTGGGAAAATAAATGATGCTTTGATTTCCTTAAACAGACCTTAAAAACAACACTGTAGGGTATTATTTGGTTTGCAGCTAAGAATTGCTTCTCTTAAGAAGGTTCAGAAATTTTGTAGAAATATGGAGACATCTAGGGCTAAGCAAAGTCAAGATTATCTCAGTGAGTAAAATATGCCCAGGTACATGAATAAGAAAGGAAATATGACCCATCATGAGAAGAAAGAACAAATTTAAAGCATCTAGAACTAGCAAAAACAATTAATAAAGAATTAAAAAATAGCCATTATGATATGCATGTATTTAAACATTTATGTGGAGATAAGAAGGATATTTTAGAAAAACCCAAGCTGAACTTTCACAAATGAAAGATCCAGGGTATGAGAAGAAATATACACAGACTGTAATTAATGACACAAGAAAAAATTTGAACACATAGCAGGAAAACTGAATGTAAAAATTAGTGAAAAAATAATGTGAAAGAATGAAAAGAACATAAGTAAGTATGTCCAAATATTTTAATTGGATTCTCCTACAAATGGATGTGAGGAAAGAAATATTAAAAAATCATTTAAATGACCTTCAAACATTAAAAAATAGACAAGAATAAATTATGGACTTAAAGTAAAAAACTATAAAATGTTTAGAAAATTATGAGGAATATTTGACAACCTAGGTCTGGGTAAAGTTTGCTCATGTTTGGCACCTTAGACACTAATAATAACAGGGAAAATGAATAACTTTGACCTTATTAAAATAAAAATAAAAATGAATAATATGTAAGAGAATACAATAAGGGCACTTGAAGATAAGATGAGAGAAAATGTTTTCAAACTAGCTATGCAATGAAGAATTATATCCTAACTATGCAAAGAATCATACAAAATAGAGTAGAGAAAGAAAAATAGACAATAACGAAACAAAACGTTGCAGTTACAAAATGGGTGAAAGACAATAATGGAGATTTCACCAGAAACACATGAAAAGACCACTTGCTACCAAAGAACTGCATATTAAATACAAAATGAATTTCCACTATCTTTTGATGTGCTAAAAATAAAAAATAGCAATAATGCCATGTATTGGGAAGAAAACAGAGTAACTGGGTCATTTATGAATTGCTAGTAAGGGCCCAGTTTATCAACATTCGAGTTGTGAGCTTTCACTGGTGTATGATATGACTGACTTTGTTTATGAAAGAATCTGACTTAGGAACAATTCTGGAGAGAAACTCGTTTGTAAGTTGAGGACTTTCTGTAATTAAAAATGAAACAGTCTCTCCAGAAGGAGCATGGAAGTTTCTCATAAAACTGATTATCTGCTTCCCATACAACTTAGCAATTATATTTTGGCATTCAGCCCAAAATGCAAAACTTTTATTCACATAAAACTATGTTACAAATGTTTATAACACCTCTGTTCATAATAACTAAAATTGAAAATGATCCAAATATCCTTTACTAAATTACTTATTTATTACTTATTTATCTTTTACTGAATTACTTATTTACTGGTGCATCTATACCATGAAATATTTCTGAGCAATAAAAAGGAACAAAAGCTAGATAAACACAACAAATTGGGTGGACCTCAAGTGAATTATCTTAAATAGAAACAGCCACTCTTAAAAGGCTAAATATTGAATTATTTCTTTAATACAGTATTCTTGCAATTATAAAATTACTGTCACAGGTTATTAAGCAATGGAAAGCGGGAGTTTACGTGAAAAAAAATTGAGAAAAGTCTACTGTGTTTTAATTAATGGTGAGCACAAACACCTACAGTTATAGCACAGTTTCATGGAACTGAATGCATAGTGTGTAATGAACTGGTGAAATCTGATCAAATTCTTTGGGTGCTATCAATATTAGTTTTCTGGTTTTGTTGTTAACATCATACTATTGGATAAACCAGGGTGAAGGCTACAAAGGATATCTCAGTATTATTTCCTACTCATGCACATTAATCTATATTTTTTAAAAAGTAAAATAAAACAAAAATTCAGACAAGGGAAACCTGAAAGTAGTTGTGGATAAGGGCCATGAAAGCAAAATATCCACCATGCAAAATTTAAACAGGCATCAACTCTGGTGCAGGAGCCCAAGAGGGAAGCCTCCTGAATGTCACACCTTGGAAGTATGGATGTTCTCAAAACTGTCTTGGCCCTGTCTGGCAATATCCCTGACAAGCAGGCAAGTACTGTGAAAATACACAAAGGAAGGAAAAAAATAATGCTGCATGAAAATTAAAATAAACTCAGAGTCATGAAGAACATCATAATTGAAACTTCCTGGGAAGGCATAGAATTATTTTTAAATTACTAGTCTCTTTCATCTGTGACAATCTTGTGGCTTACCTTTTCATAGCCTCCATTGTTAAGTATTGTAACAAAAAGAAAAATAAAGGAAGTTTTATTACTTACATTCTTTATTTATACTATATACGGTATTTATGTGTGGTTCAAGATAATTCCATTTCACTGAAAAAATATATAGAGGCTAAAAAATAAGGGCAAGCCAAGGTGGTTGGTATGGCTGGAAGAAAAATCATTGCATTGTACTGTGAGAGTTTACAATGTGTATCAGTAAAATGTATTAAAGTGATATGTAAAAATAAAAAAGTGAATTAGAATATGTTGTTTCCTCATCTATGCATGAAATAGTATAATACTGCTTGAAGGAAAAAAAAGTGATGTTAAAGATGTGCAATATATGCCTAAAGCAACAAACAAATGTAGCAACAATTTTAGTTAGTAAGACATAAAATGAGAAAATATGCTTATAAAATACTACATTTTTAGAAGAAGCCAGGGAAGAGAAAATACAAAACACAATACAGATGGAAAAATGAAAAACTGGCAAAATAATAGATACAAAGCTACAAAAATTGAAAACATGAAAAACTGTAAAATTAATCTAAAAGCAGAGTACATGGCAGGATAAAAAGGAAGAAACAAACCTGTCTTGGCGACTAGAAATTCACTTTAACTATAAAAACTAAATGTTATAAGGATAAAGGAAAGCAAAAAAGGATATATTAACAACATATTAACTATATCCTATATAGAATATTATTCTGGATAAACATCATGTTTTCATGCAAAAAGAGCCAATTTTATCAATAGGACATAAAATCCAAATCATTTTTACAGTAATAACAGCAAAGTTTTGTGGTTTCCATCAAAACATTTCCCCAAAATGTCTTGTGTTTGGAAAGTCATTAGGTGATGGAGGGAATATACTGATCAAGGGATTCATCCATTGATGAATTAGAGCTGGATGTTCTGGTAGGAGGTGAGGCCAGGTTGGAGGTGCATCAATGAGGGGTCAGGCACAATCTGGAGGTGTACACTGTTACCTCTAACTTCTTTTCCCTCTCTGTTTCCTGGTTGCCGTGGGTTGAGTCTTTTCCTCCACCATGCTTCTCTGTCAAATATTTCTGCCTTGGAGCCAGCCAACTATAAGACGGAATCTTCTAAGAAACACAAACCAAAATAATCCTCTCCTCCATTAAGTTGTTGGTGTCAGAGATTGTGTCCCAGTATTAAGAAAATGACTAAGATACAAGGCTTCAAAATATATGATATGGAAACAGAATTGCAAGGAGTAATAGATAAATTTATAAGTGGATCTGATAATTCAAACTTTTTTTAATTCAAACTTTTTTTACAAACCAATTAAACAGAGTCAATAAGGATGTATAAGACTTGAGCAACTGACATGACTTGATCGACATTTACAAAACACTGCACAGAATATAAGCAGAATACACTTTCTTTCAAGTTGCATGGAACATGTATAAAAATCAACCTTATGCTGATCTTTAAAAGATTTCTCCAGAAACTTGAAAGAATTGAAGTCCTAGAAAATATATTCCCTGACAAAATAAGTGTACATCGGAAATCAATAACAGATTCCTGTAAGATTTTTTAATACTTAAATCCTTAATTATGCACAAAAAACCACATTAGTCAAAGAAGAAATTAAGACAAAAGGAAGAATTTTTTAACTTAATGACAATAAAGACACAGCATATAAAATTTTTAGAATGCTGTTACAAGAGGTACTTAAGAAGAGATTTGCATCAACAAGTATCATGATTAAAAATGGGCTTTACTTTGTTAAGTAGCAAAATGCAGAGAAATTAAGGGAAAAGAAGGAAATATGATGGTCAGAAGTAGTAAAAACAAACTGGATGGACACAAATTCCCTATGATGAATGCGGTCACTATACTTATCAAAAGTGTACCAATGAAATTACTTTTTTATTATTTTTTTAAAAAAACAAAAGATAAAAAGTAACTGGAAGGTGAAAATGGCAGATGAAAGCAACTAGGTAGAAGACAGTTTTGTGAGAAAATCAGTAGATTAATAAAGTTTTGTCTTGGGCAAACTATTGGCTAGAGATCAAATTTGGCCTTTGGCCAATTTTTGTAGCATGTCTGCTTAGAATTGATACACGCCTACACACATAGGTAGACACACGCATTCATGTACTTATGAGATGTGATCACATAATACAGTGAATATTTAAATTTAAAAATTTCGTTACTGTAAAAGACACATTGCCATGAATCCCTCAAAGTACTTCCCCTCACTTTGAGTTCGCTTATCCCATCATTTTGTCATTTTCTGGAGCAGTTTTAGAAGTCTTCTTGTTTCTTTAGCCACACAGTCCTAACTCCTGTGTTGTTCAATTGATTTAAAACTTTTGCCTATTATCACCATTTTGATGTTGGAGGACAGTCACAAGTGGCATACTGCCATGTCCCTAGAGTGAATGAGGACCTACTCTGGCATTTTTACAAACCTTTTGATGGCATTTGGCAGCGGCATTGACCACATTCTTATTGCCCCTAGCAAAGACACTCAGGAAAGGGAACTTCTAGAAAAGTTTCAGAAAGTGGCAAGAAGGATGGGCGAAGAGATTTCTAAGGAGGGATACTATTTGGAGGTTGGACGTTTACTATAATAACTTATTTGAACATATACTGAAATCCTGAATAGCTCTTGAGTATATTTTAAAAGTTTATGAGAAGTAAGGTTAAAAATATATACTACAGCAGAAGCCTAATGTGGGCTAAGGTATAAATTATCATATTTTTTCCAAACAAATTTTTTGCAAATCTTGTTCTAGTGAGACTGATCAGGAAAAAGAAAGAGGAGAGAGAACATAAATATGAACAAAACATCGTATTTGTTGGCATCATTACAGACAAAAATATATTAAATGGATAATAAAAGGATATTACAAAACATAAAGGCATATTATATTTGGTTTTATTGCCAAATATAAAAATTGAAATGAAACAGGCAAAATTCCTGAAATAACCCTACCAACCTCACTCAAGTTCACCTGCATTAAAAAAACCTTTTCACAAAAACCACAGAGCATAATGGATTCAGTAATAAATTCTAAATACATATTTAAGAAAAAAATAGAACCACTCCTGCTCAAACTTTCAAAAAGTCAAAGGAATCTATGAGGCCATTATCTGGTGCAAAAGTTATATAAACAGATTATCTAAAAAAGTCTACAAACAAAAATCCCTGATGAAATCAAATACAAAACACCTAAGCAAATATTGGAATCCAGTAATACAAGGATAAATTATCAATTAATTCCATGATTTTGAGGTATGTTTAATGTTAGAAAAATAGATTAATGTAATTCACCTATTAATAGATTAATTCATATATATATATAGAATATGTATAGAATAACATACGTGGACACTAACATATATATGGAGATATATATATATATATATATATATATATATATATATACAAAACAGGCAAAGAAAAATAACTAGTAAAATCAAATTCTTATTCCAGATAGAATTTTCAGCTAACAATGACTAGAAAAAACTTTGTTACTTGATAAAGGCATAAATCTAGATTGACCTAAATATTGTTCTGCAGTTAGAAATACTGAATATTTAGTCCCTAAGATCAGGTGTGATTTATGGAAACATATTTTCAATATTGGATTTAAGATTAGGCATTCTAGCCAGTGCCAGGACAAGCAAGGCAAAAAATGAAAGTGAACAGCAAAGAAAATGAACACAATCAATAAAGATTACAAAGAAAAGAGCAAACCTGTCTTTATGTGTAGATAGCACGATGATCTAAGTAGAAAATTTGATGGAACTTTCAAAAAAATTGCTACCACAATTGATAAATAAGTTTAGGATTTAAGTTTAATAGCACATAATTTCTTTCATATGAGAAGGCTAAAAATACATAAATTGATAAAGAAGTAAAATAAGACAGGGAAGCAGAAGGTAGAACTCTGGAGATGGAACAGAGATGATCTGGAGGGGAGGAAAAGAGAGAAGTTATGGAACTGAAATTAAGATATGTTAAATGCATGCATCAAAAGTAAATCTCAATATCATGCAACATTAAAATATACTAATAAAACTAAAAAGACCAAACAAAATTCTTCTGTTTCTACACACTGAAAATACATAAACGTTTTCACAGTCAGTATAATTTACAGTAGCAAAAGGGTACAGTACTTGAGGCAGCTGACCAAAAATATTTGAGACCTATATATTGTAAAACAACGATAAAACATCCGTAAAAGAAATGTATACGCCCAGCTTATGAGTGTGAATGAGACTTGATAGTTTAAGATATATATTTCTTGTAACTGATTTTTACAACTTACAAAATCTAAATCAAAATCTCACCAGGTTCTCTTAAGAAATTGCCAAGTGAAAATTCATATTTAAATGACAAAGACTTCAAAAAACCTTCCAAATATAATAGAATAATAGAACTACAAATACCCAATGTTTATGACATTTAAAGCTACATTGTGAGGCTGTACTTATCAAACTTACCATAAGTTATTCTATAATTGCCATAAAGAGAACAAAAATATTTCTGTGTACCAGAGTGGAGTCTATAGAAACGATCCCAAACTATTTGGCATACGTGGGAAATTGTAAACAGTGTGACTTTAAACAAAGCTGTGAAGGCCATTCAATGGAAAATGGATATTCTTTTCCACAAATTGTGCTGAGAAATTTGATACCCATATGCAGATAATAAATTTATTTTGACACAATTTGCAAATTTTACACAAAAAGTTTCATATCTAATCATAAAACAAAATCTATAAATCTAGTTGGAGCTAGATTAAGCCTTTTCAGATATGATTATAAATCCAAGATCAAAAATATGGGGTCTAATTTATCATAAGTAAGAAAAAAATTTCTTAGAAAAGTACTTAAAAATTAAAAAAACATGATTGGAAGAAAAATACTTGATTATGGATCTGAAATATATAATGGTAAACCAAAATAATATTACAGCAATACTTATGTATTCATGTTTATGGCTGCACAATTCATAACAGCTAAATCATGGAAGCAGCCTGCACATCCATCAAGAGATTAACAGATAAACAAATTATAGTTGTATACACAGTGGAGTACTACTCTGTCATGAAGAATAATTAACTTGAATTCTTTAAAGAAAAAAGGATGTACCTTGAGATAGTGATGTTAAATGAAATAATTTAGGCACGACTTTAAATGTTGCATGATTTCTCTTATATGAGAAATAAAATGTATGAAAAATGCAAAATAAAAGATAATAGGATAAAAACATGGTATTCTAATTCATTGGAGTATCATTCTGTCATTAAGATAAATTTAAGCCATTTGTAGGAAAGTGGATGCAGCCTGAAGCCATTGTTTAAAGTGAAATAAATCTTATACAAAATCTTAAATATTACATGGTTTCTTTTGCATACAAGACTCAGTTCATAAATAAAGAGTAAAATAAATGATAGATAGTAAGAAGTAGGCAGCTAGCTTTTTTTTTTGGAAGCTAGATTTTTCATAAATGGGAAAACAAACAAGAAGAAAAGGATAGGAAGTGAGAGAAAAGGGATCGAAAAAGGAATTAAGATGATTTGTGAACGTGTACCATCTCTGCACAAATAATGTAAATATTATGTACTGCAAAGATGTACTAATAAAAATAAAGTAAAAAACAGTTAAAATAGACAAAAAGTTTAAAAAGGCATGTCATGAGAACACTTACGTATGAGAAAATTGAACATGTGAAACAAGGTTTAATTACATAGACCTGGGATAGTACACATCGTAATTTGTCATTATATAATAAATTTTAAAACCCAGTGCAATAGTACTACAAACATTACTTAGAGTGACTACAGCTAAGTAGGTGAAAACACAGGTGTTTAAATACCATACTTTCTCGAAGGATTGCAGCTTCTAAAAATGTTGAGCATACACATAACATATGATCCAACCATTTTAATCCTGATTATTTAACCAATGTTACAAAAGTTACTGTACATTGCTTGAAAAACTTATACAAATGTGTCTATGTCAAGTTTGTTTGTTGTAGCTAAAATATTCAAAATAAGTTAAGTGTCTTGTAACAGGAGAATGGATTATTATCCTATGGGGTCCTACTTAGGAATGTAAAGGAACAAACTTAATATACTTAAAATACATATAAATAACACACATAAGTAATTATTAAAATAATGATGTTGAGGGAAAGAAGCCCATTTCATAATTATATTCACTGTATTTTTGTATAAGTCCACCCATGTAATATTTCAGAAAGCACAATATGGTGACAGAATCATATCAGTTGTTGCCTGGAACGGTATGGAAAGAGATAGGAAGAATTACCCAGCAGCAAAAGAAACTTTTCAGGATTATAGATGTATTTACTATCATGCAGTGGTGATGATTCATAGGCATCTAATATATCAAAGATGAAATTGTACACTTTAAAATATATGAAGTTATTTGTCAATTATACATTAACATAAAAATGAAATTCTAAGCCAGGATTGTTTCATACCCTATGTCCTGCAAAAGTGAAAATGAGTGAAGGTATATTTTACAGTCTTGGTTCTAACTCTGTATCTCAACCTCCTCGCCAGTTTATCACGAGACAGCAGTCACGGGGTGAAGTGGTAATGTGTAACTTTTGGCACTGGTTAAGCCACGGGTCCCTAGCAAATCCCTAGACACCTCAGCTCCAAGTCAGCCCTGGTCTCTCGCGGGCCTCTTCATTCATCACCGTCCACCGCACGGGCACGGTGGGTGCGGGTGTAGTACTATGGAGACGGCTACTGGCACTTTCTTCTCAGAACATATTTCTGTGACTGGAACAAAAATGAAAAGTCAATTGCTGCAACACTTATTTTTGTCTCTTCAGTTATCCAGGCAAGAAAAGAGGTTCTGTCCGTCTTGGAGGTTGTTTAGACACATTTATACTGCGGTTCACCCTAAAGGTCAAAGAAAAAGAAGATTTGCGTTTGTTATTATTTCAACTGCTTCCAAGATCTCAATAGTCAATCAGGCTGCCTTAGAGCTTATGAGAGTTATTTGTGTAGGGAGTATACGGCATTATGTCCTTTGAGCCTCTAATGAGGAGATTTTAGCAGACTGGATCTAATTTGTAAGAAGGACCTGCAACCTGGATAATAACCCATAGCCTATTAAGAATTTAAGGGGGGAAAAAAAAGAAAGAAGAGGAAAAAAAATAAAAAATGGGTATAAGGCAATGCCAAAACAAATCACTTCGACATATTTTTTTGAAATAAAGGGCTTCTTCAAATATCATCAGGAATAAGTCATTTAGCGTTTTAGGTTCATACATCAATGCAGTTGCTGTCACTATGAAAAATTGGACTTTTTGTTTACTTAAAATTCGAAATGCCATGATTTGGTACTTGAAAAATGAGGCGGGAAAAAATGAACATCCTTCTGTTTGTGAAAAATGGAGATTTTATTAGAGCAAAGTAAGGAGGAGGAGAGTGTGCTCTTCGGCTCTGGTAGGAGAATGTTTACACAGGAAGAAATATAGCAATGCGCAGGCTCTGGGGACAAGGGCAGCAGGATCACTTAGGAAGCTGTTGACAACAGGAGCTGAGAACGCTGCTTGGGCCCAGCGCTGACCCACCTCTTGGTCCCTGTGCGCACAAAATGAATAAATGAATCTTGCAGTAAGACTCATATTTCATGATAGTGGGAGACTCCCCAGTTAGACTGCATCTGTTAATAATAAAAAATTCCCTTCTGGAATGAGAGTTTAATAGTTCTTGTTCATGCTTTAAATAGGAGATCACAGCAATAAATCAGCATTATGATTTTAGTAGGTAGTAGCATGTGAAATGTAATATATTATTTCTGACATTTAATTTGGTCAAAATTAAGTTAAAATAGTCACCCAAAGGGACGGCTTGATAAAGTAATAATTATAAGCATATAATCCTAAGAAATTTTGTACTTTGCATATTTTGGAAGTGCCATTACATTTAGCTTACATAATACCTTTATTGCAATTATGAGACAGTATTATTTTATTTTACTTTAGAAAATGTGTCTTTCAAACACAGCTTATTTATTTATTTATTTATTTATTTATTTATTGGTACCAGGGATTGAACCCACAACATCACACCTGCCAAGCAGTCAGTCGCTTACACCATTGAGCTAAATTCCCAGTCTTATTTTTTGAGACAGGGTCTCACTATGCATTTCAGGCTAACCTTGAACTCACATTGTAGCCCAGCCTGGTCTGGAATTCATAAAGATCCTCCTGCCTCAGCCTCCCTAGTGCTGGGATTAAAGATTTGCCACCACACCCATCTCAAACACAATTTATTTCAGCAATAACTTTTACACAGTTTTTGGTTTGGAAAATGTTTTTGCATATTCTCTTAATGCTTTTCAATAATTAGAAACATCTGAGATTAACCATTCAGTAAATTATTTTTAACACAAGCAACTATATTTATGCCACTAGAAGGGTTACTTTAATTTTGGCATTTGTCTGTTAGTTCAAATAAATTATTCCCACTTGCATCTACACTGTCCATAGAAAAATGTACACACAAACACAAACACACATACACATGGTATCAAAGACATAGCATCATAGCAATTCACCTGATATAACTATATATGAAAGAATAAGGTAGTTTTAAGATGTGTTATTATGTAATATAAATATGCAAGCAATAAAATTTTAAAAGGTGTTTGAAAGTAAGTCCTGCATCTGAATTGCCTTTTATCAACATCCAGATTTAATGCAAATACTGCCAAAAATAGATACTCAAAAAGTGCTCACTGAAATTATATGAATAAGTCAAAAGAATGAATATGGTAATATAACACATAAAGATCATGTTGACAGATAGTCTGATGGGGCTGTTTAAATAAATTTCACTGATTCTTCCTGGTCAGCACATATAGAATATTCTATTTCCAGACAAAAACACAATGTATACTTCCAGACTCAGACCATGTATGCTCATCCCATGCAACCTTGCCAACTCTAGGGTTGTGAGAAATACTCTTGTCTAAGTTGAAAATCTTTATTTACATTTCTCTATTATAATTTTTTCTTTTACATTGTCACTAAATTTTACCAAAGATTCGGTGAAACACACCCCGATGCTTTCATGACGTTTTTCACAAGCAACTGTGAATTACACTAAGTTTCTTTGAAGCAGAACCATTATACTACTCGAGGAATATTCATCTCTGTGATATATTATTGATATGTTTATTAGAGTGCTCATTTAGTTTTTAGTTTTGGATTTATGAGGGTTTTTATTTTCTAGGTACAAGGTCTACTGAAGTAGAAAACACAGTTTACACTTTTGCAAAATGGTCTAAAGAACAATATTCAAAACAGTTAAATCATGCTACAGAACTAAACATATTCTCATTTGTAAAGAACACATGGTGTAAATGTTTAGAAAATGTGATGCCAATGGCTTTAATGACTTATACTAGTCAAGTTAAAATGGTATAATTTGTAGAATATTGACACAATTCCATTTGGTTAAATGGATTAAGTAAATGACTCACTGTTCTAATTACTGTAATTCTATGTCTTACTATGTGGTAGAATAAATCCCTCAGCTTTGTTAATTTTCTTAATGAGTTTCTTGACTTCCAGAATTGTTACATGGCTTCATAACACTTGGAATCTGATAATTTATTATTAAGTAATACAATATTTAGAATTTTCAATGAGATTATATTGAAACAACTTATTAAATATTAATATATTGATGCATGGAAATTGACATCTTTATAATACAGAATCTGACAATTCATGAATGTAGTTGATACCTTAATTTATTTTTGTCCTTGATAATTTCACTGAACAGTTAAAAATCATTAAGGAATTTTTATAACTTTTAATTTGCATTTATCCAAAGATAATTGATGTTTGCCAATAGAATTTTACATGCTATTGCACTACAGAAATACTAAACATAGAAGACTTGGTATAATTATACAAATATTAAAACATTGTAAGACAAGAAGCATTATTAAAAAGAAGTGCATTGGATAATGACATAAGGGAAATGTAAAGGATATTCTAACAATTCTTGAATTCTTGGATTTTTTTTTTGTATCAGGAATTGAATTCAGGACCATGTGCTTGCCAGGAAGTTGCCAAGCTAAATCTCTGGCAGACCCTTATCAACTTGGTACATTCAAAAACAATTTATAAATGAGAAAAAATCAAAATTTTCAAATCCTATTAGAGAGTTAAATATATATCTTCACTAGTGATAAATTAAGGACATATTTATACTATAAAAGGAAATAGAAAACTAGAAAAACTATTTTGATTTGTAAATATCAAATAATTGTAACCTAGTGGTTATAAAATTTACATTATTTTCAAGGACACATGGAACATTTAACAATACTCACCATAAAATAATAATTTTTAAGGTTTTAAAATGAGCAACTGTTCCAAATATTACCCTTCACAAATGAAGCAATTAGCCACCAAAAAAGTAACAAAATACTAGTAGAAAAGATTGCTATGTTTTCAATAAAATTTTCAATAATCTACAGTAGAAAAGGCTCCAAAGTAGGCATTATACACTATTTGTATCTGAATGACTATCAAGATACTAAATATATATAAATTTTTTTTAAATTATGGAAGTAAAATTTCTGGGGAAAATTAATAATACTTTAATTAAAAAATACCAGGCTGCCAAGTTATTTTAAGGTAACATTTTAGAAATGAAAGATATTTTTAAAGTGTCTATTCCAGAAAGCACACAACTGTTTTCTTTTTTGTTCTAAATTATGGTTATTTAGTAAAATCCCAAGATGTAATTCTACTATCTCTTTTGCATCTCTATATCATCACTCTGTATAGACCTTTAGAGTAGCACTTGATTTTTTAAAAGCAAATATTTTGTATGCTTTTCTGATCCACTGATCAATTAGTATTGTCATATCTTATTAGTCTTTCTAGCCCCTATAATCAAGCAGAGTACCATATAAGATAGACACTTAATAAATATTAGTTGATGGAATATATTAAAACACTAAAGTGATGGGCTAGAAAGAAACCAGGGACAATGGAAAAAGTGCATCACTTTTAGGCATAGAAGGAGAATACAGAGCATTTACTATGCTGAGGATTTAGGTATTCTTAAATTCAGCATAAAATTTCCATAGATTTTCCAGGAATTGAGGTATACTTATTCATAATGTAATTCAAGTAGGTAATTGGATTTGCTATACAGGAATGTAATACTGCTGAATTACCTTAATGGAAACATCCTGGGAAGATCAATTTTAAAAGTAGGAGCAAGTGTGCATACAAAGGAAGGAAAGGTAAGTCCACTTATGAACAGCAATTCTAATTTTCCAAGACAAGAGGGGACATTTGAGCTAAAGTTGCTGTTCTAGAGGGCCCTTGTCAAAACAACCAACTTTCATTATTTCTCACATTGAGATCAATAATGAGTTGGGATGTGTGACCTCTACACAAATATAGTGCTTCCTCCAGAAAGGCAGTGGCTGGGGTCACCAGTCTGTTTTGCTCCTCATAGCAGATCTGGATGGTACATTTCCAAGGTCTCTCTACTTATTGAGCTCATATGAGAAGTAAACTCTTATAGTTTAGATCTAAAATGTCTTCCAGATATCTCATTTTCTGAGGTTGGTTCTGATCAAAAGAAGCAGGTCACTGGGGTATGACTAGACGGGTCTCTCCTGGTCCCTACACCTCCCTTCTTTCTGTGCTACCTGCTTTCCTCCATGAAGCTTTCTACCCTGCCGTTGTTACCCTAGAGCCAGCTGAAAATGAGCTAAACCCATTAAAGTGTCAACCAGAATAAACCTCTCCTTTAAATTGTGCATGTTGGGTGTTTTGTCCCAGCATTGGGAAAGCAGCTTATACAAGAACTACTGTAGAAGAGACAAATACAAGCAATAGGCCTGTGTGCTCTTTGTGAATGTATGTCATTACTAACCGATAAGACTAAGGGCATTCAATGCACCTCTTTGGGATTATATTGCAAACAAAGCAAAGTATGTCTGCGCAACTGCTGTCAACTACCGTGAGGAATTGCCATGTGAACTGGAAATTATTTTATGATTTTAAGGTAGAATGTGTAGGGAGAAGTCAGTTGAATATATATCTAAATAAAAGTTCCTTCTGCCTAATATTAAGCTGAACAAATTTTTTCCTGCATTTATTCTAGTTTCAAGAGTATGGTTATTGTATATTCATTCCTTCAAGAAAGCATACAGTTATCTCCGAATTTAACTAATCTTATTCTATGCCTACAAGAAACAGAAAATATTACACCTGATGATAAGTTTTCCTTGCCATCTACATGTGTTAGATCTATTTCAGTGACCTTTAGGTTTGGGTACACAAACCTCATAATTTAAGAATTCAAAATTAATTTAGGGAAGCAGGGCGTGGTGGCGCACGCCATTAATCCCAGCGCTCGGCAGGCTGAGGTAGGAGGAGCGTTGCGAGTTCGAGGCCAGCTTGGGCTACAACGCGAGCGCAAGGCTGGCCTGAGCTACCCAGTGCGACCCTGCCTCAAAAACCAGGGCTGGGAGTTTGGCTCAGTGGCTTAAGCACCTGTCTGGCAGGCATGAGGCTGTGAGTTCCATCCCCAGTGCTGCAAAATCAATCAATAAATAAATAAATAAATATCAAAATAAATTAATTTAGAAGAATAATTGCAAAGACATAAAGACATTCAGGTAGGTATAACACTACTGAGGCCAATACAGGTCATTTTTACCTTTCTTCTTTTGGGGTAATTATTGCATTATCTCTTACATTACCTATTTCACAAATGAAGGGCATCTCCCATTCGATAGGCTGCATTTGGTAAGTAATTGAGAACAGTGTAAAATTCAACCCTGAGAAAATAATCCCTAAGTGACATGACACTTCAATTCTTGTTGTTAGAAAATGAAAGAGAAGGAGCCCCAAAATATTTATAAATATAATTTGAAAGCCAACTTTATGACTAAAAGAAATACTTTTTGAAGTGTTTTTAGTAAGTTCATGGTTGGAATTAATTGCAACCTAATATTTCTTTTTTAGCCTTTCTTTTCTGGATTCACTATCCACTTAAAAACTGTGTACCTCTTTATCAGTAATTATCTATATTTTATTTTGTCTTTTATTTACATTTTGGGTTTCTCACATAAGAGAAACCATATGATACATAAGCTTGTGTGTTTGATTTATTGTACTTAATAATATAGTCTCAAAGTATACCCAGTTTCCTGCAAAATACTCAAAGTTATTCTTTATGATAGAATAGTACTTCATGGTGTGTAAATAACATATTTTCTTTATCTGTTCATCTTTCAATGTACATATAGGCCATTTCACAGACTTAGCTATTATGGATTGTGCTGCTCTACAAATGGGTGTGCATACCCTGCTGTACTATTAGGTCTTTAATTCTTTTGGAAAAAATACCTAGAGAAGAATAACTGAGTAAAGTGTAATTTCTACCTTTCGATTTTGAGGAATTGTCATGTGGATTTCCATACTGGTTGTACTAGTTTACATTCCCACCCACAATGCAGAAGTGTAACTTTTCCACAGCAGCCTTAAGAGTTTTTGCATTTTATTCTTGAGGATGGCATTCTTTGCAGAATAAAATGGAATCTCAGTGTTGTTCTAATCAGCATTTATTTCATGGCAGTGATGTCAAATATTTTATCATGTATTTACTAGCTGCTTTTACTTCTGAGAAATGTCTATTCATTGCAGTTGCCCGTTATTTTTTATTGTGGCTTTTATTTTGGAAGGGTTTAATTTCCTTCGTCTGAGGAAGACCTAACTAAAATTCTTTCTCCATTGTGCAGTTTGTCTCTTCACTCTGTTGGTTGTTTGCTTCAGAGTGCAGAAGGTTTGTAATTTGAAATGATACCATTTGTTGATACTTGATACTATGCCCTATGCCATTCGAGTGATGTTCAGAAAGTCCTTGCCCATGCTTATGTTTTCAAAAGTTTTGCCTGTTTATCTCCCAGCATAGTGTTTCCTTTTCAACATGAGTTATTCTACATACATGAACAAATTATCCCACAAAGAATGTAATCATTATACACTACAAACATATACTAATAAAACATAAGCACCAAAACAGAAGATAACATTTAATATGTGGTAAAAGTTAAAACTCTGGGTCTGAATGCTCAGGAGGGAATGTGACTAGACTGTCCCCCAAAGGCTTCCTGGACTCAAAGATGGGGCTTTGGAGATGATCAGATGATGAGGGTGCTGCGTTCACTAACCACTTCGTTCTTTCATGATTTCAACTGTTCAATGTTCTTTTGGGAAGGTGCAGCCTGACTGGAAGTGACAGGTCACTAGAAATAGGACCTGGATGGAAAAGCGTCTCTCTCAGGCTCCTCCATTCATTCTCTGCTCCCTGGCCATCATGATGTGGGCTTTTCTCTGAGGTATTCCTTGCCACCATGCCATTTCTGCCTTAGGATCATCTGGCTCTGGGCTGAATCTTGTAAAACTTGTGGGCCAAACTAAGGCTCTCCTCTTTCAAATTGTTGGTGTTGGCTGTTTTGTCAAGCACAAAGTGACCATGATGCAAATGTAATAAGCAAAAAATACAATGTCTGTCTTACTAACATGGTACAAGAGAAAAATTTTGATTCATTATACAATCAGGAAAGCTATTTCTACAAACCACACATTGTTTTGAATTTCACAATACAAAATGCATTGCAGAAAAGGAACTCAAATTCACATATCAATTATTTATTGTTAATTCACATTTGAACATGTTTTTATTCATTTTAATAAAAGAAAATTTGTGAATATGAGCAAAGCATTTGATGTACGAAACAGGTAATCTTACTTTGAAAACGTTGACAAAGTAAGAAAATAGAATGCCTATGTTTTGTTTAATGATTTAACTGCTTTTTCCTACCCATTATGACAAACAAAATATTGAAACTAAATTTAAGGTTACATTTGCATGACAGTGAGCTGTTTTATTCGTTTACTATTTTATATCTATTATCTGAAGTTCTCACAAACTTTCTGCAAATTGAAGTAGCCTAAATAAAAGATATAACAAATTTCAGACAAATAAATGGAGCTAATGCATTCTTTCATTTATTATATCATAAATGTTTGTTGCTTTAATATTTCATGAAACATATTTTCTAGTTGGAAATATGTGATATTGAATAATCTTATAAGTTTACAACCACTGTGATAAATACATAGTAAAAACAAGGAAGTAAACATATAATTTCAACATATGGTGGGTATACAAGAAGAAATATATAGGAAAATAACTGCAACAGGACTTATATTGAGTAATGAAATCTCAAAGGTAGGAAATAGAATAACATACACCAAGAATCTGGAGTAGAATCTATAAATATGCTTATATTCAAATTTCATAGATGATGTAAATTTAATACCAAGATGAGTTACTAATTTGTGTTTCTAGAGGTGGCTCTGCACTCACAACACCACCTGTCATTGTGAGGTTTTTATTTATATAAAATGGTGCATATAAATGTTTATTATGTTGGGGCTGTACTTAGTATTTCCGTCATTACTGGTGAAAGTAAGCTTGTTTTCCCACGTTTCAGGGTCTATTACATTTTCTCTTCATGAAATATCTAACCAGATCTTTTCTCATTCACTGTTTTGGGGTTTAAGCTTTTAAAAATTGTCCTTTTTGATTTATTCATAAATATAAAGAGTTTTCCAATATCATGTCTATCAAAACTGCTAATATGATTTGTTAGGATGTAACTACCCTTTTTTCTATGCTATATTTTGTCACTTAACTTAAAAAGTTCCACTTCCACTGTATATATTTCTTTTTGTTGTTTGGACTTCATGGAAGTTTAGAAAGCAACTGCATTGACACTATAATGCTTTCAGGCTATAGATTCAAATATGTTTGTGTGTGTGCGTGTGTTGTGTGTGTGACAACATCCTTAAAACATAGATTCTGCTCCATGAACTCTTCATAAGTCTCAAAATAGAAACCTATTTAAGTATGAGGAAAACACCAGGAAGATGTAAAGTGAGGAACATTTTCTGCTACTCTGTAAGGACTTCTCAAAAAATGTCCAAGTTGTTAAATTCAAGGAAGGTCCGGAACTGTTACTGCATAAGTATTTAAGATGACATAATTATGTCATGTGATATCATGGAAAAAATGCAGAAAACGAAAAAGGGAAATATGAATGCAAAACAAAGTGTGAAAGTTGCCTAAACATTATGTACCAATTTTGTTCAATGGGTCATGACAAATGTTCCATGCTGACATAAAATATTAACCACAGAAGATAAAGGAGTAGAATACAGAACAACTTGTTGCATTAACGTTGAAATATTGCAAATTGAGTAAAAGGGAAGAGAGAGAGGGGGAAAGAGGGAGGGAGGGAGAGAGGCAAAGAATGATTTAAGTTTTTAAATTTCCAAACAGTTAGAGTTGGCTTCAATCTTTTCCTTTCTCTTTTTTTTCTTTCTTTCTCTTTCTTTCTTTCTTTCTTTCTTTCTTTCTTTCTTTCTTTCTTTCTTTCTTCCTTCCTTCCTTCCTTCCTTCCTTCCTTCCTTTTTTTCTTCCTTCCTTCCTTCCGTTCTTCTTTTATTTCCTTGCATTTTAACTATGAACCCATTCTTAGTTCTTGAGATCTTATCTTGTCCAATCAACAATTCATTTAATGTTGTTCTTACTATGTTTTTCTAACATTTTAGTTTTAGGAGATGGGTTTTCTCTGCATTTGTAACTTCTCATGACAGAACTCAAAAGTGGTGTCTTTTCTATGCATCAGTAAAATACAAATCTAAATTGGGGGAGTACATTTAATATACTTGCATGTTAAATCCAAATCAAGTCAAAGAAGCCAACTTATAGATTCTCTCATGACTCTGCCCCCCATCAACTGAAAAATTATCTAATAATAGAAATTAAGCACACATATTATTCTTCCTAACCCAGATATTTTAGATGGCTTTAAAATACAAATTTACCAAACATATAATTTTTTCTACACAAACTTTGTTACTTTAGCTTTTAAAGTGTTCAGATGGTAGATAAACTGCATTTAAAAAAGAAACTGGTTTTTGAGAAGACCTGTTTAGAGATAAAATCCTACCCATTATCTTTCAGCCTACTCACATAAGACTACAAGTCTTTGTCCGACAAGCCTTATGAAGGAGAACTGCACTCTACCCAGATTTGTGTACAGTTTTCCAAAGGGAGATGCAGCCAAACACTCTGTGCCCCAAGATCAGTCAAGCTCTATGCATATCTGAGTTTCCAGCCCCTACATCCTCTTTGGAGACCTGATCATCAGGAATCTCTCTAAGACTACTTAGCATTTAGAACAGGTGTCATTATAGGGAGGTCTTTTCCTCCAACTCCAACACACTATGTCTAATCATTGTCTCCTGCTTTCTTGGAAGAACAGTATAACACTGGGAAGACAGCATTTTTTTTTTCCTTTTGCCTCCCTCTTGAACCAAAGGTAAGTAAATAAAGGGTGCATTGTCCCTTTCTATTTGGTGCATTTTGGTATCCGATTATACAGACTGTAAGCAATTTGGCAATTGTACTTACAGATGCTTTCGCTGAACTCCATTCAACATGTTTATCAATAGTAACATGGTTTCATAATGTGTAAGCTTAATTCAATCAATATTTTAATACATATTCATCAATAGAAAAATGCTATGCATCCATTAAGTATTTAATTGAATGAACTTCTGAAGGAGTAAATTAAACATATTTTATTCTGTCAGTATCAGACAGGATGTTGCTGAAAGATCGAATTTGGACAGATTTGTTGGGGTCTGTTAAAGTTGAAATTGACCTAGGGCATGAACCAGACATGACCATACCAAAAAAACAAAGAGCACTCCAGTCAACCCCTTGAAGATGTTGCTACAGCCCAGAAAAACACCAAGCTCCTAGACAATCCAAGCAATGAGTTGCTAGACAGAGGGACTGAAATTGGCGTCATCCTTCCTCATATATAAATAAACATGCTGCATTGGTTGAGCAGTACCTTTCCTCCCATCAGGAGGATAAGCATTCCACCTGACCCCAGATTTGTCTTTTCTTTGTTTTTCTCATCCTCTTGTGGAACCTCAGGAGCCACATTGGTCGCGGCATATGGTGCCTGAACACAGACAGGGTAAGAGATTGAGGGTGAGGGGACACATCTCATGTGCCATGCAACTAGGGGGAGAAGTGCATTGGTCAGTAGTCATCACTGGAGTGTATTGATATTGTTTTCATCAGGTGTAAAGAGTGGGGCATTCAAACTCCCTTATTATCTAGGGCCAGTTTTAAATGGGCCAGGGAGAAACCCCTTCTCCTGAAAAGAAAAAAATAAAGAGGTATATTGATTATAGCAGATGTCTAATTGTGGGACAAACATATTTGAAAGAATCACAAATGTATAAGGAACTGTTTGTTGCATGCTTGATCCCAGTATTTACATTCCTTCTGTGAATCTAGATTAGACAGGATCTTAATAATCATAAGCTTCTTGAGACAACAACAATGGAATTGGCTCCAGGTACTGTTTTAGAATCAAGTCCTGAGCAGGGTAAAGATGGTGGAATGACAACCACCCCATAACCTTAACTGAGCCACAAGCATCAACTCCTGCCTTTTTAGCTCTAACAAATTTTACTGCATTACAGATTGGAACTTCCAACTTTCAGGTAGTAGAACTGTTTTTTTTTCTGTCTCCCTTTCAGTTAGTACTGAAGGAAGCCAGATGGGTAGGGGAGTACATGGAGGGTCTTCAACATGTCTACCTGGTTACAGAACTTTAAGTACCCAATAATCCAGGACAAATTATACTTCATCATGAAGCCATACCATTTAAGTCATTAAAAGAACTAAAAATTGCTACCATCATCTATGGCCCTTTGGTCCCATTTACCTTGGATTTCATAGAGCTCCTAGGACAGCAAGTTATGGCCCCAAATGATTGGAAAGTCATAGCTAAAATATGTTTAAATCCAGGGGATTATTTGTTGTGGAAAGGAAAATTTTTTGAATTGTGCATGTACCAGACCATGTGCAATGCTGCTCAGAACATAGCTATTACAAGAGATATGTTGATCGGAGAAGATGTCTTTGCTGCCACAGGCAGTCAGCTTGCTTTTGATATGCAAGTGTATGACCAAGTTACAATGGCAGCCAGTCACAAGAGCCTGGAGTGAGCTAGCTGCAAAGGATGAGACCTCCATGAATTTGACTTCTATTCGTCAGGGTCCAGATGAACCATTTCAAGATTTTGCTGCACATTTATTGCAGTGAGAGACTTACAAATGATAAAGAAGCTAGTAAAGTAATAGTTCAGCAACTGACTTTTGAAAATGCAAATAAATAGTGTAAAGAAGCTTTAAGAGCCCACAAAAGGTGAGATGGTTCAGATTTGTGTAGATACTGGCCCCTCCTATGTACAGGTGGCTACTTTAGCAGCTGCTCTCACTCAGGTCATAAACCCACAGCCTAAAGGAAAAGGGAAAAACAAAGTTACTTATTATCATTGTATGGGGGAAGGACATCTTGTTCAAAATTGTTCTGCTGCTGCATCTGTAGGGGCAGCACAGCCATTATCTGTTTCTTCCACAAAACCTCCTTATATCTGTATAAGATGTCAATGAGGATATCATTGGGAAAGTGATTGTAGACCAAAAATAGATTTGGAAGGCTGATCTATTTCGGGAAGCTTCCAACAGGGCCTGCCTTGGCCCCACCAAACAATGGGGGTGCTTTCCTCAATTCCTCCCCAGTGTTACCCTCTACAGCTAAACATATTTCCGACTTCTGACGAGCAACAAAAGACAGCAGAAGCTTGAACCTCAGTTCCTCCTCCGAATTCATACTACCTCCTGAAATGGGAATCCAAGTTATTACTATTGGAGTCTATGGGCCTTTGCCTCAAGGACCAGTGGGTCTACTGCTAGGTCATAGCAGTTGCACATTAAAAGGTCTTCAGATTTTGCCAGATGTCATCGATGCTGACCACATAGGGGAAATCAAGGTTATGGTTCAAACTACTCAAAACACTGTTCAAACCACACCAGATTCTCATATTGCTCAATTGTTTATTCTTCCCTTGACAAAAATTGGAAAATCCATAAAAAAAGAAAGGGTATCTAAGTGTTTTGGGTCTTCCAATACTTTTTGGATCCAACGGATTAAGCAAGATCAACCTGAGATGGATTTGATCATTGAAAGAAAGGCATTTAAAGGGCCTTTAGACATGGAAGTAAATGTTTCTGTTATTGTCCAAAAACACTGGTCAATGGCATGACCTCTGGATGTGGCAACTACAGATCTACAGGGTGTGGGCAATATTTGTCACCCTAGTAGAAGTGCTAAATTTTTAACCTAGAGGGATGCAAAAGATCATTCTGGACATTTCTCACCTTATGTCCTCCCCATATAGTAGTTAATTTGTGGGGTCATTATGTATTACATGATTTGGGGGCATTTCTAGTTAGTCCTAATTTTTTGGTGACTCATCAGAAGTTACAAGGTTTTCTTCCCACTCAAGAGCTGGTAAAAACAATCAAGGAAGGAGAGAAGCCTTTTCAATAAACCACAAAATGGACCATTTTTGGAATAGGATACTCACCTTTATATTTTCAGGGGGTGCCTTGATCTCTTCTCTGACCCTACAGATGGCATTCAAGATAAGTTGGATGTCTGATGACCCTGTTTGGGTTGATCAGTGGCCCCTTACTCAGGAGAAGCTTGTAGCAGCTCATTAACTGGTTAATGAACAAATGATGGCAGGACATCTAGAACCCTCCAATAGCTCTTGGAGTACCCCAATTTTCATAATAAAAAAGAAGTCAGGAAAATGGAGATTATTACAAGATTTGTGGGCTGTTAATAAAACCATGGAACCTATGGGAGCACTTCAAACAGGACTGACTAGTCCCATAGCTATTCCTTTGCATTTTTATCTCATGGTGATTGATTTGCAAGATTGCTTTTTTACTACTCCCCTTCATCCTCAGGATAAGAAACATTTTGCCTTTGTCTACCTTCTATTAATCATCAGGCCTCTATGCACCACTTCCAATGGTGTTGTCTGCCACAAGGAATGGCAAATAGTCCAATTTTAGGTCAAGAGTTTGTGGCTACAGCTATTTTGTCAGCCCATCAGTCTTACCCATCTATTTAGCTTACTCATTATATAGATATATACTATTGGCACAAGAATCTTTATC
Organism: Dasyprocta punctata; assembly: GCA_004363535.1. Taxonomy (NCBI): domain Eukaryota; kingdom Metazoa; phylum Chordata; class Mammalia; order Rodentia; family Dasyproctidae; genus Dasyprocta; species Dasyprocta punctata. The sequence goes on from RJWM01003731.1 coordinate 29,963, forward strand.
CACTTTGCACCAAGTATTTATCCAACTAAGCAATGCCCTTCCTAGTGCTGGCCTAATTGTGGCTCCTGAAAAGGTGCAACCATGAAACCTTTCTCATATTTGTGTTGCATCATCCAGCAAAGACATTGTGCCACAAACTGTTCAGATTCTAACTAAACACCTTCCAAACTTATTTGATTTTCAGATTTTACTTTGTAATATTAATTGGCTCTGCCCAGCTCTTAACCTAACAACCCATGATTTAGGTCCTCTCTTTGACATTATCAAGGGTGAACCAGTCCCCACATCTCCAAGGACACTCACATCAGATGCTAGAGTTACCTTGGACAAAGTTAATCTGGCTCTCTCCAATACCCAACTTTCTAGAGTTGATGCGGCTTTGCCCATGTTTTTAATTATCTTCCCTACTTGCTGCATGCCCACTGGGGTCCTTTGGCAGTCTCAGGGGCCTTTGCAATGGCTACATATGTCACACACCCCTCACAAAACCATTACTCTCTTCTACAAGGCTGTGGCAGAATTTATTGCATGTGGGCGAACACATGCTGTTCAGCTTTTTGGTTGTGAGGTTCAAACTACCATTGTTCCCTTTTCTTCTGTCCAACAACAGTGGCTATGGCAATTTTCAACCTCTTGGCAATCTGCATTGGGTAACTTCCCTGGTAATATTGATTGACATTATCCTCCAGATAAATTAATTCAGTTTGCTTCCCTCTTACCCTTTGTTTTTCCTTCAAAATAAGTTCAGTCCCCATAGTAGGAGCTCTCTCTGTTTTCAGAGATGGGTCACCATCAGGCAAAGGAGGTTATGTAATGGCCTCCTCTTCCCAAATACAGGATACAGGTTTCTCATTTGCACAAAAGACTGAATTGCAAGCTGTCAAATGGGCCTTGCAAGATCATTCAACCACTCCAATTAACATTTTTTCAGAGAGTGCCTATGTTTGTGGTGTGAGGCGCCACATTGAAACTGCCACTATACACACTAGTCAAGATGTTTTTCACTTATTTCACACACTTTAACTCGCCATTTGATCATACCATGTTCCCTGTTTCATTGGCCATTTATGTTCCCATTCCCAATTACCAGGGCCTCTTACTGAGGGAAACAATGCAACAGACAGATTGGTGGCTACTGTCACTGTTACTCCCTCAGATGCCATTCAACAGGCTTCTGCCTCCCATGCCATATTTCATCAGAATGCTTCTGCCTTGTGCAAACAGTTCCACTTAACCCGAGAACACACTTGACAAGTTGTTAAACAATGCTCCTCATGTGTAATACATCTTCCTTCACTTTCCATGGGGGTTAATCCTGGAGGGTTACAAGTCGATCATCTCTTGCAAGTGGATGTCACTCATATTCCTGAGTTTGGCTCCCTGCACTGGGTCCATTTTTCAGTGGACGCTTTCTCAGGATTTATCTTTGCTTCTGCTCATACTGGTGAAATAGCTGGACATGTCATTGCTCCCTCCTCAGATGCCTTTAGTGCCCTAGGCTGCCCATAGCCACTTAAGGCTGACAATGGCCTGGCTTATACAAGTGCTGCCTTCCAAATGTTTTGTAAAAGTTTTCATGTTTCCCTTACCACAGGAATTCTTTATAACCCTCAGCATCAAGGAATTTTTGAGCATGCTCACCGTATGCCCAAAATTCAATTACAAAAACAAAAAGGTGAAGCTTTTCCTACAAAATTTACACTTCATAATAGGCTTCATTTGGCATTATATGCCATTAGTGTTTTAAATTCTACTAGGGATGGTATTACAGCAACAGAAAGACAGTTTAATCAGGTAAAGAAAAAAGAGGAAGGATCCTTTGGAAGGATCTTCATACTGGACAATGGAAAAGTCCTAGTCCCCTACTCACTTGGGGTAGAGGGTATGCTTGTATTTTCCCAGAGAATGTTAAATGGCCTATCTGGTTGCCAGAGCATGCTGTCCAACCGTATCATGGACCCAAACGGAAAGAAGAAATTGATTCACCTCTCAAAAAACAGATGCTTAGTCCTATGACATTGATGCCTCAGAGACCATGTCACAACCAATAGAAATGGATGAAGCCAGAACCAACCTTAATTGACGCAAAATGCCCAGAAGATGGTAAAAAATAAAATAAAATAAAACCAAATGTCTAGATAGATGATGAGTGTGTGCTAAGTCCTATGATAAAAATATATGTTAATTATAGATAAGATTTTGTCATTTCCATATTCTTTTATAAGAGATCTCTGATAATTGACCTACCACAAATCTGACTGCTCTATTTATCAGTACAAATTCTACAATTGTTAAAAGTTAGTGTAATTTAATTTGGCTAAAATATATTTGAGTGCACTCGGATTGTGTAAGATGCTTGCCTGTCAGTTTATCTGCTTGTCTGTTTGTCCAGTTTGTTTGTAAATGCTTATTGGGAGTCAGCTGAGCTAGTGATCACTCACACATCTGGAGCTGAAAGCACGAATGCCCTTACAGGAGTGCCCAAGTGGCACAGAGCACTTAAGAAATGCCCTGATGGCATGGGGTGCTGTAGTTGACAGGTATTTCAACCCCAAGGACATGAGGTGTAAGAAGTGAGCTAGTTCAGCAAAGGGGCATGAGATAAATAGCTCCTGGGAAGTTAGAGAGTTCTTGTGGACACCAACCATTCTGCACTTGTTTCTATGTCTGTTTGAATCTATACAGATCATCTGTCCATGTTTGTTCATTTGTCAATTTTGTAAACACCTGTTCCTTTTTATTTTGAGCTCAATAATTTTTCTTTTTTTTTCTTACATTCTTGGATCATTTAATCAAAGTTTAATTTGGGTAATAGACTTAAAAAGCGTGCTTCTACCTGGGTTCCCAGCTAATCAAAATGATGCTAAAATTTGTTGTGTAAGTGTGTTGTAGTTGGGATTACAGGGAAAACAACTGCATACAAGACACAGAATTTGTAATACTGTTTTATGATGGTCATCCAGAGTTAAACACAAGAAAGTGTAGGAAAATCTGTCCACAACACTAAAGACCCAGGATTTTCAAACAAGGGCCTGGATCCCACAGCACTGTCCTGCATGAGTCCAGCTAGAGACCCAAATGCACGACAATGCCTCCCACAAATTCAACTGGAAATCTAAGAGCCCACAATAAGGACTCATGCCAGTCTATTTTACAGTTGAGCATTGGGAAGGCCAAAGGTCAGTAGTGGAACTAGAAAGTCTAAGCCAGCGGGGTGAAGGAGTTGTGCAGTGGGTTGAGGATTCTACATGGGAGCCAAGAAGTCAAGCTCAAAATAAGGAGCAGGGCTACCCTGAAGAGCACCACAGCCATCCTCAGTGGCAATGAGGTCCAGTGCTCCTCAGACGATGAGAACATTTGAGCACAGGTCAGGAAGCCCAGTGTGACAAGCTTCTCCAGCACACATCTTCCCCTCCAGAGCCAGAAAGCGATGCACAATGTGAGGAGCAGAGCTCCCTCAAGGCAAACCACCGCCACTCTCATTGATGAGGTCCCGAGCTCCTCCGATGATAATGGCTGAAACCATATTGAAGAAGCTAGCATGACAAGCACCTCCAGGAGAACCATCAGCTTGAAATAACAACTCTTGAAAGAACCCACAATGCCTTGATCTTATTCTCCACATTTCTATTTATGCGGGCAACTTTCTTCAGGTGGACCAACTTTACTCAACACCGTGCTGATGTAATTCAACTGGTGCTAAGTTGACCACCAGTTTTTAATCCATAACGAAGTGTAATATATATTGTTGTTTATTATGGACTTGAGGGTCTCTCACTATTCAAGAACAAAGTGTTAAATGTTATAATTGGGCTTTTCATAAGTCATCAAAAACTATTAAGATGCATAAACAAAATCCCTTGAGGGGGAGGTTATTGGACAGGACTCCATTTGATGAATAAGAAACCAGCTGCCTGTTAACATTTTTAACCAGTTTTTATTCATTGATTCGATGCCCCAATTATCTCCATAGCCTTATGGAAGACACCCCAACTAAAGTTATATAAAATATTATTATAATACGCTCACATTGGTCATCATCAAAAGAAATAATACAATAAGGATTTTTATTTTAAAATGCCCATACAAAGGTCTCATATGGCTATGACAGATTGTTATTAGCCTCATGGTATATTTCTGTAGTCATGCCCTCAGATGTACAGGTCTTAAAAAATGTAAAATAGACTGTTGATGATGACGAACTTTTGTTTCAGATTCAGACCTCTGCCTTTAACAAAAACTTATGAGATGTACATCCCACTAAAGGTCAACAAGTTAGGTAAAAGCTTTTATGTATTAGATAGTGATGACTGACAAAAAGGGGGTATTTTATGTTGAAAAATACAAATTCAAGTGTGTTAAAAAATGTCATCATGATTGCCATGTTATAACACTAGGTATGGTTTTGATTTCTAATTTTCTGTGTAAAATATGTAACTATTTGTTAACATTCTACAGGTATTCAAAGGTTAAAACATCCATGGTTGTTAAAAAAAATAATGGTTCTATTTTATGTTCTAAGATGTTTAATATTTAGATAAGATGGTAATGCCTCTACTACATTCTACTGTTATCAAATTTTTCTTCTGGATGTTCGACAATTGAGGCTTATAAACCAACAGTTGGAGAGATAGATGGGCTAAGAAGATAGTCAATAATTTGGCCCTAGCCTTCCAAGGTCAGTGAGGACCCAGGACATTAGAGAACCTCTGCTGTGACATCTGATACTCAGTGAGTCCCTGGTCTTCTGATCAAGGAGACTATGAGACCACAGAAGAAAGTGACTGTCAGTGTGTGGTGTGCCTAAGGACAGTCACCAGAAGAAAAAAATCTGTCAGGCTTTCACGGAAAGCAACTTGGTCAAGCAATGGCAATGACTCATCTGAACACTGACACTGACAAGAACTAAATGGTGCTATGCAGGGTTCCAAGGCATTTCTTGAGGAGAGTTAACTGAACTTGATAAATAACCAAAATACTGATTGTTTTTAAAACAGGTCTCACCTTAACTTGGTCTTGAATATCCTGCAGAAAAACATACAACTACTAGAGGTATATAAAATAATGCTAAAGTAATGTTATAAAAGAAACTCAAATCACTAACACCTTTTGACAGTTGCCAGGTACACTGGTAGCTGACTACAGTTATGGATTAATGGACAGCACAGAGTTTCAATTGCAGAATGTAGGGACTTAAAATCTTTGGACTGCACTTAAAATAAAAAGATCTTCTATGGAGCTCTCCAACACAACTTCTCCAGCTTCAACTGATCACCCATCCTGTGCAACAACAAAACAAAAGAGATAGATATGTTGGGAGTTGTTGAAGCTGGAAACGGACCTAGGGCATGACCCAGACATGACCCTAACAAAAAAACAAAGAGTGCCCAGTCAACCACATGAAGAATTTGCTGCAGCCCAGAAAAACATCAAGCTCCTAGACAATCCAAGCAATGGGTTGCTAGGCAGAAAGCCTGAAATTGACGTTATCCTTTACAGTATATAAATAACCATGCTGCATTGGTTAAGCAGTACCTTTCCTCCCATCAGGAGGATAAGGGTTCCACCTGCCTCCAGTTTTGTCTTTTCTTTATTTTTCTCATTGTCTCTGGTCCTTCACCCCAAGAACCTCAGAAACTGCATGGGCTGTGACACAGATTCATGAATAAAATTAGTATTATGAAATGCAATATTTTCTCACATAAACGTCAATTTCTAACAATTTTGATATATTTATGCATTGTGTCTGACATTGCCAGACTAAACTACTGAGCAATCTTTAGAAAATTTGATGGCCTAAACATACCTTCAAAAATGGTATCAAGTTTTGAAAGAAAATTCAAAATGCTACATTCCTAGTGAAACATTAAATATCATTGTAATACAGATTTTACAGGATTCATTTCCTAACAAATAAGAAATGTTATCATTGTCGAACTGTTATTTTAGATCAAATATCCAATGGTTATATTTTAGTTGTAGGAAGTTATAAAGCTAGTAGAAAATTTTCAAGTAAATTCCAGCTTTTTAAACATAAATTGAAGAGTAGACAAGTCACCTAAATGGTGAATATTTTTGTTCTACATATACTCTACATTAACTGTGCAAAATTTTTCATGAAGTGTCAACATTATTGTAAATTATAATTTTCCTTTACATATGCTTGTCACGTAACTTTAGAATCCTTCTCTAGAATTATTATTTATATTCCTTTGGTTTAACAAATAGCACTACCCTAAGTCTCATGTCTCTGTTTTCCTTGTTAACTTATAGTGCATTGCAAATCTCATATTAGCTGTGAATTCAGGTACTTTTTTTTTTCCTTAAGCACGATAAACCTTCCAAAACGAGTTATAATTCTGGCTGCTTTGCATATTACAAATGCTTGCAATTTCAGACATACAACAAAGTCAGAAATACATTTCCTTTGTTTACATTCTTTTTTACAAAAGCAAATAAGCCTGTGCCTTTAAATGGCATTTCCAAATTTAGACAATTTGTTACCAAAACTTGTGTTATTATTGTCAGTGCAATAGTGATGTGTCTAAAACAAAAAGGTTTTGTTGTCAGATATTACCCAAACTAAAATATCCCCTTTTCTCTAGTACTAACTAAGACTCCTAATTAATTCAATAGTATGATTCATTTGCGCTGTACCAGTGATTCTTCCTAATTTGTTTAGCATATTTAAAATGAAACATTTGATAAGTGTCTAACCATTTATCATGAACCTGCCAATTTATTTTTTCTCTATGGTTACAAAGAAACAATATGAAATCTTCAGTTTAAAATAATACTTTACTAAATTGAAAAGGAAAGCAAAATAAATCTTTTATTTTAATTATTTCTACTTTTGAAAAACCTAGTTTAAAATTTTTGGTTGTATAAATAATGAAAATTCCCATTTTATTAATTTTCTTCATAATCCACTAGTGTATTTTGTAAAGTGTTCAATAAAATAATTCAAGGAAAGTTTGAAAAGTACAATTAAAATATATATTTGTTGAGACTATATTATATAAAATCAAATGCAGTTAATCAATATAAATTTATTAGTCTTAATTTTATTTTAGTGATAAAATATATTTAAAGGTTTATGAATGTCTTGAACTTTGAAAGATTCTCACAGAAAATAAGAGCTAAAAGCATTCAAAATGTTATTGGAAATTAAAAGTAGTCATCTTAAAAAAAAAGTAGTCATTTTACTAGATTTAATATTATTCCTAGCGTTCAAATGGGCCTAAGTTTGTAGACTTTGCTTACATGAATAGGGTATTTAAATATGTGTGTTATGGTTTGTATCTGGATTTCCCCCAAAAGCCTCATGCAGTCACAAGCAGGGTTTTTGGAAGGTGATTGAATCATGAGAGTTATCAGCGTGCTCTGATGAGTTTATAGATAAATGTGATTCGGGGAAGTTTAGTCTGTTCAGAGGAGGCTGATCACCGGGTTTGTGGTATGGAAGGGTTTAACTTCTTCCCCAGTTCATACTTTCTCAGCTACCTGACCCCTGTGCTATGCCGTTTTTACCTGGAGTCAACTGGTAACGGATTGAGTCATGAAACCAAATAAACCTCTATTCATTTATATTATGAGTGTTGTGTATTACGTCTCAGTGAGGAGACAGTAACTAAGACAGCATGCATGTGTAATTATGGTTTCTCTTTCCTTTAACATTTTCCTGAAATAGGAATGAACTAGTAACATCAATAAACATCCAGAATGGCATTTACTTGTGCTTTCTTATAGAAATCTAATACACAGTCTTCATCTTGAATTTGCTCAGTCTGCCTATTTGAATAATTCTAATTCATCTAAATTATTAATTCTTCATATTCAACATTTAAATTCTTTTCCTTGATTTTAGAATTTATGTACACTAACAGTACTGTACCCAATAAGAATTTTTGCCTCAATAGTGTGACTAATTATTCATGCCTTCATCTTTGAAATTATTTAGTTGCAATCTGAAAATCCAACAAATATTTAATTTAAGAATTAAACACTGATCTACAAGATTTCAGAAAATGTGACTAGACAGAAAAATTTGGTGACCAGTGAGAGGATATAAAATGTAGAAATTTTCTTATTGTTTTCTGAATTATATTTGGTTGCATTTAGTTTTTAACTTTTTGTTTAAATGATAAAAAGGAAGAACCTCTAATTATAATTCCTATTTTTATATGTGTTTCACAAAACATATTTTATCTATTAATATGTGTATGTAAATTAAACTACACATTTATAATCATGATTGAGAAATTTGATGAGTAAAACAAGAACTAGAAGTCAAAATGAAGTAAAATATTAACAATAATGTGAATGACAGGTATGCAGTTTATAAGCAATCACATTTGTGAAATTGGTGTAGATATTTAGTTGCTGAATAAGATGAAATCAAAGAAGCAAATATATTTGTCTTGCATTATATATTCTCTTTACTTACCATTTACTCTCATTTTTTTTCAAAAAATGACAATTATCTTTAAATCTAAACTGTATTTTGGTTCTTAAAAATCACTATGTCTTACTCATAGAAACATTATATCTAACACACATAAAAGTGTAAATACATTTTGATGAAAAACTTTTTCCTACACAATAAAGAAAACATCTGTATTAAAAGAAAAGCAATGAATTTTCTCCTACAGAATTTCCAAGTAATTTTAAATACTCTGTACCATTAAGCTTATTGTCAAATCTAGCATTATTTTAATCTTGAAATGGCAAATAAACAGAAATATTTTGCTAGGCATGGAACTACCCAACAAGGTAAATAATTATCTTCACTATACAAACAGATATTAGAACCCAAAATATGGCTAAAGCACAATGCACATAGTTGAGTGGGGTGTTTATTTAGAATTCTGCGTCATAGAGAGCTGGTGCTATTATTGGTAGACCCCTTCTAGACATAGCTCGCCAAGTAAAGTTACTGGGTTTTGTGGTGCTTCCAACTTAGTTTCTAGTTCCTTCTCAGTAGGAACAAAGAATTGACCAAAACAAGCTAAGAAATGATGAAGTTTATTTGAAAATGTGAAGGTGGTGCATAAAGGCATACCTTGCTCTGCAGGGCAAACTTGAGCCAAAAGAGTGGAAAAATAAAAACAAAAGTATACCCTGGTGGACATAGGGCAGGCTATTGTGAAGAAGCCCAACAGCAAACTCTTTGTGTCAGTATCTATATTTCTTTCATGCATTGCCACAACCCAGGAGAAGTCCATATAGGAGAGTTTGGGAATATTTTGGCTCATGTCCTTGGATCTTGTAATTAACAGATCCTGCTTATTCCCGCTGCAAGTTTTGCCATGCCCTACCTTCCTGCCTCTGTGCTATGATTTTTGAAAGATGTGCAAGTTAAAGAATCAACTCAATTGTAACATTTAATACAAATGTGAATGAAGAAGAATATTCGCTTTCAAATACTTCTATGCCACTTTAGATTCTTTTGGTCTAATCTGCTTCAGGGAGCTCTGGCCACAGTTTCGCTTCAATAACTGTTCTAATGATCGACTTTGTATAGCTCTAACAGGATGCACCCTCCAGTGAGTTACGTCCCACTGACCACACAGACTTGACACTTCTCCAGACCTGATTAAAAAGCCATGACTATGAGGAAAAACTGAGTTTTTTGGCATTAACTTTCAGAAGGAATTAACATTTCCATTTGGACCAGGAGACATGGTAATCAGTTCATTTTTCCCTCCCTCTCTTGCCTCACCATGAACTGGTCTCAGGCCCGCAGTTCCTTAGCTTTTCAGAAGACATCTCCCAAGGACAAAGAATAATTTAGACATCATTCCAAGTGGTATAAGTAGCTCAGCACAATACCTTCAGCTTTGCTTCACTCCCATTTTTAGTTTCACTGGATCGCACTTCCTAATGATGTGACCGCATCTACACTTATGCTTCTGATTTCTAGGAAAGCCAGTGGAACTGTGTTCTCAAAATCCTCTCTGCTTTCTAATATTCACTTTCTAGAAATAATATTCCCAGTGTAGAAAGTTTAAGGTTCAAATTTTGGCCTTACTGTTACACTTTCCAAGCTAAGACAAAGCCATCTAACCAGTATAGCAAAATCAACTATTATTTTTAAAAAAGGCATTTGCTACAAACACATCTCATTTTCACTATGTTTAGAAGTTTAACAAGTATTCATTCTGTGTACATTTCAGAATAGAAATATAATTATATATTTGAAATAATAATTCATCTTACTCTGCCATGTAAAAAAATGAAGTATTTTCAAGGCATTATTCCTTGCTTAGAAAATAGCATTAGTTGGAAATGACATTTTTGAAATGAACATGGTATAAAAGAAATTTACAAAGGCTCTTTAGATTTAAAATGATAAGTTCTCCACAGTAAATCTATATTTACTCCTTAAAGATACTGATATTTTGGCAAATAAACTAGACACAGTTTTAGCCATCACTGGCAAATTTTGTAATAAATCACTTCTATATAAAATATTCAGCATATGTTGGTCTGTGCAAACTGGCAAGTGCTCAAAGCAAAAATTGCCAAGTGTTTTAGAATTATTTCCTTTAATTAATACGGAAATTGGCATTTGATGTCGGAGTATGCCTAGCAACCTGCAGAAGTAAGTGCAAACTCATTTCATTTCAAAGAAATGTTCTCCAGTCTCTGTGGAGTTCTGGAATTTAAATGCAAACCTCAGAGGTTAAGCAACTGTGTTTCCGATTATAGAGCTTTAACATGTCATATGTGCACACATTTAAAAAAAAATAATCAATACAAAGCCCTGTCTTTGTTGTCAAATAAGAAACAGTAAATTAATTTTGCCTTTGAATTATGTGGAATTGAATTATACAAGAAAATCTTGGCAGTGTTCCTTCTTTTAATTAATGTTTTGTCAGATCATCAATCTTACTTTCTCCCTGTGTGTTAATACTCAATTTGTTTAGTATTTACTTAAGCTATGTCTATTTTCTTAAGAGGAATTCTTATCCAGTTAGTTAAGATGTCTCAAAGCAGCATAACAAAAGCAATAGAGATAATTCCCCACCATATTTAACAATAAAATGAAGTTCCCACTTCTCCATACTGAAATCTAGAATACTTTTTAATTAACTAGGTTAGAAACCTACACACAGGTTTTGCAGGTAACTGTAATCTGTAGCATAGTAAAAGCAGCTTTTGAGAACATAAATAATAGGACAGAAGTGTGTTTAATAGTGCTTTTTCACCTCTAAGGCAAATAATTTTCCTTCAGAAATACAGAGATGATTATTTCTCCATTTAGTCACAGAATTGAAGAAAAAGTTTTTTACCCTCTGGTCATTGGATTTACCCATTTCAGAAGCTTTATGTTGAAGATATTAGAAGGTGCAATTACCTCATGGATCAGTGACTACTAAGCTGATATGCCATTGATTTTCTAAATCATGAGGTGAGGCAGAGCATAACTGGAGTGGATCAAATGTCTCAGCCCTGTTAGAAGGTCTTTTTCCCCATGTCTTTGCTGAACCTATGCAGGGAAGAATCAATCAGGTGGGATAGATTTTGGTGATATGCCGTCTACAGCAAACACAGAGAAGACCTTAAAAGTAAACTTTATATAGAATTGTGTTATTATTCATTTTATGGAATTTCTTTGGTCTCTGCTTAAAAGACATATTGACAAAGATAGAAAAGAGCTTGGTTGCAAATAGAAATGAGTGAACTAAGCAGAGAATACATGCTCATTTCTTAATCAAAAATTAGGAATTTAATATCTCAAACATTATAACTCTAAACTGACCTGGCATTTGGATACTTACATTATGTATGCTAATCCTTAGATAAGATTTAATACATCCATTTTAAATGGAAACACACACATATACACACACTAGGGGAATGGTAAATGTAGGTGCCTCAGAAAAGAAGTAAATTTGAATTGATCTTTAAGTAAATAAAGAAAATAGAAATATGGCCAATTTTGTAGAAAGATTCCACCAATTCAAGGTCAGTCTAGAACTCTACAAACTCTTTGAGTTTTACCTTTCAAACTGAAGCAGTTTTTAGATGTGTCTTTTTGTTTATTTTGTTTTATTTTTATTTTTTGGCTTCCAGTGTTTCTTGGTAAACCATTCAGATTTTTAAACATTTTACATGCACACTAACCTTTTGTAGAGACATCAAATTCAACAAGTTGAATGAATGACTATAGCACTAATATAATTTTATTTTCCACATTAATATTACTTGTAAAACATCAAAAAGATCATTAAATGCAAAAATGAAGCATATATACAAATGCAAGACAACAAAGAAAAATAAAATGAAAGATAGAGGAAGGAAAAGAGGGTGGAAAGATTATCATCAATATATGTTGATGTTTATCTCATAAGAACAGATTTTTGTGGGATTTTCTTTCCTAAAAAATAATGCTTGTAGCTGTCGAAAAAATTCTTTGCCTTACCGAGCACAACCCAACTCACTTATTTAGCACTTTTGATGGTGGGAACAGCATTACGTTAAGGTCATCTTTCCTCAGGTGAAGAACAGAGTCATATCTGATTAAATATTTGAAAAGTAGTATGGGAAAGATCAAAGATCAGAGACAGACTACCTAGGTTTGAGTCATACTGCAACCACCACTTGCTGCTTATGTGACTTTTGCAAATTACTCAGTGGCTTTGTGTACTTTTTCTCCTTCCTTTAGGAGAGTAATAATATTAGTGATTTCCTATAGGATTGCTGTGTATGTGAGTTGTAAACTCCTTAGTTTCTGTTACAGAGTAACATAAGTATTAGCAATTATTATTTTAAATTATGCTTAATGAAATGACAGTAGCACAAATTAAAAGTGTGACATTTGTAATACTGATTTAAAAATATTGTCTGCATTAGTTTCTTTTATTCTTTCACTAAGTTTATTGGTACAATGTAGATATACCTAATGATTACATTCATCATAGAAAATTTGTACCTGTGTATGATATACTTTGATTCATCTTTTTTTCCCAATCCCATTTCCTTACTTCAAACCATCTTCTTTTCCCTATTTACAAAGCTTTGCTTCCAATTTATCCTTTTTTATTTTTTTTCCTTTTCCCTTCCATCCTTTCCTTCTTCCACCTCCCTAGTTCCTCTTTCCTTTTGAACAATTTCTTCACTAACCTATAGGGCTCAAACTGTGGCTTAAACTTCTTCAGCTGTCTGCCTTCCTGTGAACCTTCTCTTAGGTTCGATCGTTTAAACTTCTGTAAAAAATCCTTTACCTTCTCAAGTTCGGGCCCCTCATGGGAAGGATGCTGTGTGTCTGGCTTCAGCCGACCATAATCAACTATAATCAACTGTTTAAGCTGGTAGCCTCTCGTACCTGTGCTAAACTCATGGTTTACTGCCAAACTGACCTCAGGCACCAAAGTTGTTTCCTCTACACATGCAGTCTTCTTGACAGACTGTAGTTGTGGAAAACTGCCGTAGAAAGATGTTTCTGGATTCCTCACTCAAGGGAAGAAATTTTCCAAGAAAAATGCCTATCTTAGAGTAAATGTTCAATAAATATTTTAAAATAAACTGCAATGACTAATGTTGAGATTAAATATTATATCTTTGAGAATTAGCAAGATACAATAGGATTTTGAATTATTTAAATTGAAAATTATAAATTTTAATAAAATGTCATGAAATAAATTCATTTCTGCATTTTTTAAAATTATTTTTTGGTTCATTTTAGATTTAGATAACAATCACATTAGTCATAGGATATTTTTACCTGGACATGATATGTCTTGATTCTTTTTTCCAATTCTCCTTTCCTCCCTTCAACCATGCTTCCCCACTCTATTTACAAAAGCTTCATTTCCATATTTCTTTTTTTCTCTTTATTTCTCTCCCTCCATTCTCCCTTCCCATTTAAATATTTTCTTCCTACTTCTCAGTATCTATTATACATGTTGGCCCTTCACACTTTTTTCACACCAGAGAAATAATGTGATATTTACAATTGAATAATGTTTTCCCTAAGGATTTTATATAAAGAAGTTCAGTAAGTTAATATTTCATCGCATGTGTTTTTTTGGCTTAGAAAAGTAATTATGTCTGTACACTTGATAAATTGGGACTAAAATTTGGGAGTTGGATTATTTAAAAAATTTCTTTTCAGTATTTAAGACATTTGGGATCACTTTTGTATCAGAGTTAAATGATTTGTTATTCATCCTCTTTTTTTCTTGCCAGTTTTAAGGGAGAATAGTCAATTGTGCTTAAAACACATTGAGGAACAAAAACAGTGGAACAACTATTATCAGAAAAGAATGAGAGTAATTTTCTCTACAGTTGCTCATTAATCCTTTGCATCTTATTTTACAGGTATTTGAGAAGCTGTAGCTCTCTCCCACTACACTTTATTCTATTTCACTCTTGGTGTATAAACGGTTCAGTTTTCTCCGAATGCAAACAGGTTTAAAAACCAGACTTCCATACCAGTGTAGTAGGCAACATTCTAATGAGGAATTTTTATTCATCTGTATTTTGCCTAGAAAAATACTACCAAATATTCTTTTCAAAAACTAATGTAACTGACTTTTCTTGAAAACAATGAGCAAAAATTCAATAAAATATGTCAACATTCATAAATATTATTATATAATACATAAATATATATACTCATTGCATTTTTAATTTAATGCTGTTTTTTCTTCCATTTTCATTTATACCATAAAATTATAATAAATTATTAAAACATTTTATGAGCCAGTCCTAATAGTGTAATTCTAATTCATTGAAGTTACTTAATATGTTATTATCACCCAATTATATTAGCAGCAATGTTTTGAACTACTATATGCCATTCTCCTTTAAAGTCTTAAATATATTTATTTCTCCAGAATCTTCCATACAGTGAGCATGGCTGTTCACAGATTTTTTTTGTCTTTTTTTAAATTTTTTTTTATTTAAGCAAAAAAGAAAGAAAAAAAAGACATGTATAACAAAGACAACAAGCAAAAGAGACAGACAGATGACTAGAGTAGATGCACAACAGTAACATTGCAGGTTTACAAAACAGGATGATAGAAACTTGACAATGGTTGCAATACGGCATATTGTTATCTTCAAAATGGTTACTTACATTAACAGATATAGACATGTAAAACTGATCCAATCATAGGAGTATTAATTGTTCTTTCTCAATAACGAATACATTCAGCACTGAGTTCATTTTAGTTATCTTACATATACATACATACAGATTTATATCTTTTCCTTTTCCCTTTTCTCTTTCCCCCTTTTCCCTTCCCAATTACTTTTGCTCTTCGAGCTGCTTTTTACCATTACATAGTATTTATCAAAGATTTTGGATCATATATACTTTTCCGTTTCTTACTAGAAACAGAATACAGTATTTACACATGTGGGTTTGATTTATCTCACTTATGAGTATGATCTCAAGTAGTGACCATTTACTTATAAAAGTCTCAATGCAATCTTTCTTAATAGCTGAGTAGTACTCAATTGTATAAAAATACCTCATATTTCTATCCATTCTTTGATTGATGGGCACTTGGGTTGTTTCCAAGATCTGGCTATTACAAATTGGGTTGCTATAAACATGGGTGCACAGATATTCCTGTGGTATGATGTTTTCAATTCTTCTGGGAAAATGCCCCGAAGTGGGATAGCTGGGTTGAATGGGATCTCTAATCCTAGCTTCTTGAGGAATCTCCACACTGATTTCCACAGTGGTTGCACCAGTCTACACTCCCACCAACAGTGGAGAAGAGTTCCTTTTTCCCCACAGCCCCTCCAGCATTTGTTGTCGGTTGATTTTTTAATCTTGGCCATTCTTTCTGGAGTGAGATGGAATTGTTTTAATCAGCATTGTTTTAATTTGCATTTCCCAAATGACCATGGATGTTGAACATTTTTTCATATATTTATTTGCCATTTGTATTTCTTTCTCTGAGAAGTGTGTATTCATCTCAGATGTCCATTTTTGGATTGGGTCCTTGAATTTTAGGGGCCTGATTTCTTTTAATTCTTTATATGTTTTAGATAGAAGTCCTTTGTCTGATGGACAATTGGCTAAGATATTTTACCAGTTCGTGGGTTTTCTTTTCACTCTGTTGGAGATTTTCTTTGACATGCAAAAACTTTTTAGTAAGATGAGATCTCAGTTGTTGATTCTGGGAAGTGTTTCCTGTGCAATTTGATTTTTGTTCATGAACTCTCTGCCTACTCCTATGTCATCAAGATTTTTACCTACTCTGTCTTCTAGTAAGTTTAGTGTCCCTATTTTTATATTCAGATCTTTGATCCATTTTGACTTTATTTTAGTGTATGGTGATAAGCATGGATCTAGTTTTAGTTTATGGCATACAGAAAGCCAGTTTTTCCAGCACAATTTGTTAAAGAGGCTGTCTTTCTTCCAATGTACATGTTTGGCCCCTTTGTCAAAGATGAGGTGGCTGAGTGTGTTTGTAGTTGTGCCTGTATCTTCTAATCTATTCCATTGATCTTCAGGTCTGTTTTCATTCCAGTACTATGCTGATTTTATCACAGTAGCTTTGTAGTATAGTTTCAAGTCGGGGATTGTGATGCCTCCTGCCTTCCCTTTGTTGCCCAGAATTGCCTTTGCTATTCTAGGCCTTTTCTGGTTCCAGATGCATTTCAGGAATGCTTTCTATAGCTCTGTGAAGTAGGCAGGTGGTATTTTGACTGGGATTGCATTGAATCTGTATAATAATTTTGGGAGAATGGCCATTTTCACAATATTTGTTCTTCCTATCCATGAACAAGGAATATCTTTCCATATTCTGAAATCTTCTTCAATTTCCTTCTTTAGAGTAATGTAATTTTCATTGTATAGATCTTTTAGTTCCTTTGTTAGATTCATTCCTAAGTATTTCACTTTATTGGATGTTATACTGAAGGGTGTGGTTTCCCTTATTTCTCTGTCACTGATTTGTTGTTTGTGTATAGGAATGCTATTGCTTTTTGAGTGTTCACTTTGTATCCAGCTACATTACTGAATTTGGTTATTACTTCTGGAAGTTTTCTAATGGATTTTTGGGGGTCTTCTATGTAGAGTATCATATCGTCTGCAAATAATGATAATTTCACTTCTTCCTTTCCTATCCTTATTCCCTTTATTTCTTTCTCTTGTCTAATTGCTCTGGCTAATATTTCCAGGACTATATTGAATAGGAGTGGTGATAATGGACATCCTTGTCTTGTTCCTGATTTTAGGCTGAAAGTTTTCAGTTTTTCTCCATTCAGTAAGATGTTGGCTGTTGGTTTGTGATATATGGCTTTCATCAGGTTGAGGTAGAGACCATCTATTCCAATTTTCTGTAGGGTTTTTATCATGAATGGGTGTTGGATTTTGTCAAAAGCTTTTTCTGCATCTATTGAGATGATCATGTGGTTCTTGTCCTTGACCCTGTTGATATGGTGTATTACATGTATTGATTTCCGTATGCTGAACCATCCCTGCATTCCTGGGATGAATCCCACTTGATCATGGTGTATAATCTTTCTGATAACTTGTTATATTTTAT
This sequence comes from Dasyprocta punctata, assembly GCA_004363535.1. Lineage (NCBI taxonomy): Eukaryota > Metazoa > Chordata > Mammalia > Rodentia > Dasyproctidae > Dasyprocta > Dasyprocta punctata. The sequence continues at coordinate 47,476 of RJWM01003731.1, forward strand.
TTTCCAGTATTTTATTGAGGATTTTTACATCTATGTTCATTCGGGAGATTGGCCTGCAATATTCTTTTTTGGTTGGGTCTTTCTCTGGTTTTGGTATTAGGGTAATAGCTGTTTCCAGGAATGAGTTAGGGAGACTTGCTTCCCTTTTGACTTCATTGAAGAGTTTGAGGAATGTTGGCAGTAAGTCTTCCCTAAATTTCTTATAGAATTCAGCAGTGAACACATCAGGGCCCGGGCTTTTCTTCGTTGGTAGGGTCTTAATTATATTTTCAATTTCATAAGCTGATATTGGGTAATTCAGCAGCTTTACGTCTTCTTGATTCAGCTTTGGTAATTCACAGGTTTCTAAGAATCTGTCCATTTATTCTGTGTTATAAAATCTATGTGAGTAAAGGTTTTCGAAGTAGGTTTTGATGATCTTCTGTATTTCCACCGGGTCTGTAGTGATTTCACCCTTTTCATTTCTTATTGCATGAATCTGAGTTTTTTCTTTCCTCTTTTTGATAAAGTTGGCTAGGGGTTTATCAATTTTATTTACTCTTTCAAAGAACCAACTCTTAGATTCATTAATTCTTTGTATTGTTTTCTTAGTTTCAATTGCATTAATTTCTAGTCTAATCTTAATAATTTCTTCCCTTCTTTGGGCTTTGGACTTGACCTACTCTTCTTTTTCTAGGAGGTTGAGGTGCATCATTAGGTTGTTTATGTGTGTTCTTTCTGTTTTTCTGATATGAGAGTTTAGTACTATAAATTGCCCCCTGAGGACTGCTTTCATTGTGTCCCACAGGTTCTGGTAATTTGTATTTGCATTTTCATTCAATTGTAGATATTGTTTAATTTCTTCTTTAACTTCTTCTGTGACCCATTGGTTATTTAGGAGAGTATTATTTAATTTCCATGTGTTTATGCAGTTATTGTAGTTTTTTTGTCATTCATTTCCAATTTTACAGCGCTATGATCAGATACTATGCATGGAATTATTTCAGTTCATTTGCATTTGCTTAAGCATATCTTGTGGACCAGTATATGATCTATTTTAGAGAGTGACCCATGTGCAACTGAGAAAATGTGTATTCTGATGTTGATGGGTGGAATACTCGGCATACATTTGCTAGATCCATTTGTTCACAAGTTTGATTCAGTTCTGCTATTTCTTTGCTGATTTTTGTTTGGTTGATCTGTCTCTCTGTGACAATGAGGTGTTAAGGTCCCCTGTTATATCTGTATTATTGTTTATTTGGTTTTTCATATCTGTTAAGAATTGTCTTACATAGTTGGGTGCTCCCATGTTCAGTGCATATATATTTATAATTGTAATCTCTTCCTCTTGAAGTTTTCCCCTAACAAGTATGTAGTGACCTTCTTTATCTCTTTTGATCATTCTCGGTTTGAAGTTTGCATTGTCTGCAAACATAATAACTACCCCTGCTTTTTTCTGGGTTCCTGTTGCATGGAGTATTGTTTTCCAGCCTTTGATTTTTAGTCTGTGAACTTCCTTTTGAGTGAAATGTGTTTCTTGTACACAGCATATTGTTGGGTTTTGTCATAACCCACTCTGCTAGACTGTTTCTTTTTATTGTTGAATTGAAACCATTTACATTGATTGATATAACTAATATGTACTGGCTCATCCCTGTCATGATATCTTTCTGTTGTTGGTTTTCTACATTTTCTGTTTAATTACTTGCCCTTCTTAGCGGTTTCCTTTTGTTGTTGTTCTTAAGATTGTGGCTATCATTGTCTCTTTCTAGAGTGTCTTTCAGTAATCTTTGTAGTGTTGGTTTGGTGGCCATAAGTTTCTTCAGTTGATCTTTGTCATGAAAGTATCTTATTTCTCCATCAACTTTTAAGGATAGTTTTGTAGGGTACATCAATCTGGGTTGAAAGTTATTTTCTTTCAGGATTTGAAATACTTCACTCCAAGTTCTTCTTAACTTAAAGGTTTGTGTTGAGAAGTCTGCAGTGATTCCGATAGGCTTTCCTTCATAGGTGATCTATTTCTTTTCTGTGACAGCTTTTAGTATTTTGTTCTTGTGCTGTATTTCTGATACCCTTATTATTATATGTCTGGGTGAGGATTTATTTTGGTTGTGGTTAATTGGGGTTCTGTATGCCTCAGTTACCAGTATTTCAGATTCCCTTCCCATGTTTGGAAAGTTTTCCGCTATTATTTCTGTGAATAGTCTTTGCAGGTCATTAGTATTGACCCCTGCTTTTTCATTTATGCCTATTAATCTTATGTTATTTCTCTTGGCATCGTCTTGTGGCTCTTGAATTGTTGTTTCTTGGTTCCTTACTATTTTTAAGAGATCTTTTATTTCATGGCCATGATTGCCCATGCTGTCTTCAAGATCTGAGATTCTATCTTCAGCTTCATTTAAGCAGTTTTTCAAACTTTCCATGGAGTTTTTCATTTCCTGCATTTCCCTTTGCATCTGTTTCATGCATTCTGTTTTTGTCTTACATTGTTCATTCAAAGTTTTGATCATTTTCTTAAGCTCTTCTATTTTTTTATCTTGCTCTTCTTTAGATACACACAACATTTCTTTAATAATGATTCTCATTTCATTTTTTAGCTGAGAGAATATTTCTGATTTGAATTTCTCTATAGCTTCATCAAGCTGTTTCTTTACTGCATTTTCCATCATTTCAGAAAGTCCGGTTATGTGACTCCCACTGTCTTCCACTCAGTGTCTCTTTGGTTTGTTCTTACTGGGCTGGGGGACTGAGACTGCCTCTTGGTCTTTCATTTTGTCATTTTGTTCCAGAACCTATGTGACTCTGTGTCCTGTGAGGCTGGCCAGGCATTCCCCTGAGGCTCATGTTGAGTCTTGGGTCGCACTGAGTCACTGGACCCGGTAGAGCTGGATCCTGTGTGCAGCCAGTTAGGGAGGTCTCCCGGGGTGTGCAGGTGGAGCCTCTGCCTTAACTGGGTGGGGGCCAAGGCCTCCCAGTTGCAGGGAGCTAGGCAGAATGTATCCCAGAGTATGATGCTGCCCGAACCCTGAGTCTAGCTGCAAGGAGTTCAGAGCAACAACTGTGCCAGGGCAAGCCTGGGTGATTCCCAGGCCTCCAGTGCCGGGCCCTTGGTCCTGGCTGGGCAGGGGCCAGTGAACTCTACAATGGGGCACGCACAAGTCGCTCCACTGAAGTATGGAACTCGCAAGCCCTCTGCACTCTGATGGGGGGAGCCCAAGCTCTCCAAGGGCCTGCAGCTATTTTGGTCAGTCCCTGGTGAGTAGCTCTAGGGTCCTGGGCTGAGCTGGGCTCAGCTGCATACCTCTGTGTCCTGCGAGGCTGGCTGGGCATTCCCCTGAGGATCGTGTTGAGTCTTGGGTCGCGCTGAGTCGTTGAACCAAAGTACTTGCCAAATATCAATCAGAAGTCACCATCTGGAAGTGGTGCAATGTGCACCAGCCCAGCACGGGCTGGCTTTCAGTCTTGCTGGGCTCGTGCAGGAATCACGCACACACATCAGACCCCAAGCGCTTTCTTAAGAGAGTCTTTTTGGGGAGCCTGTGAGAGGAAATGGTATGGTGCTCCCTCGTCCTGTCTCTTTTTTTCTGTCTTTTGGAGATGGGATTTCACTATGCAGTTAGTTCAGACTGGCCTTGAACTTGCAGCAATCCTCCTGCTTCAGTCTTCTGAGTGTTGATATTACAGTTGTGTGCAGCCACAAATGACCTGTTCACAGATTTTCTTCGAAGACATTTATGCTTTAGCATAGTAGCTAAATTGGCATATGCAGAGAAGGCATATCATGACATGCTGGAGGCCTTTTTTTTCTCTCTCTACTGGAAAGCATATGGGAAGAGATTGCACTTATATCAAAATGTGTAACACACAAGAATACAATTAGATTTACATTAAACTGTTGGCCTAAAATTATAGTGCAATGTTTTAAAACATCAGAAAGATAGAACAACCAAAAACCTTTCACATTCTTGAACATTTAGTGAATGGTTGGTGATCATTTTGAGGCGTATTATCATAACTGACTGAACTAACTTGACAAAGTATAAATGTGGTGCAAAATTTTGTAAAATTGTTTTCACTGAGTTATAGATTAATACTCTAACTCTATGAAGTACATATTAGAAGAGGACAAATAAGTAAATACCTGATCATGATAGTTAGATTTCTCATTTTTAGAGAAAGAATGATAAGGGAAGATGGAAGTCTGGATTTACTTTAACAATATTGCATCAAATGATGGTATTGAAATGAATTTTCTGTTTTAAAAAGATATAGACAGATTCATTCAGAAATAAGTAGAAATATCTGTGAATACATGAGTTAGGTAATCTACATGCATATACTTTTAAGCTCTCTACCATGGAAGAAAAGTGCTAGAAAAACAGAGGATCATGTCAAAAAAGCACAGGCACCAACGTGGTAGACTTTCCAAGAACCCAAACTGGAAAATATTATAAAAATAATGCTACAGCAATAATAATGCTAGGTTAATATATAAATCCATATCACTAAAAACCCTAAATAGATAGATAGATAGATAGATAGATAGATAAATGGAAAAGAGGTTTTTCCTTGTAAAAGTAGAAGACAAAAAAAAATAGAGAATAATCAGTAAAATACTACGGTCATATTCCTTGTAGTCAAATGTTATTGAATAACGTTGTAACTAACAGGTAAGAGTAAAACAGGATATTCTCAAGGCCTCAAAGCATCAAAATGTAAGGCAAGATAAAAGGCAAAATAGTCACTAAACTGAAATTTCTGGCAATGCCACATTACCCAATTAATAAAGCTTGACCGTACCTGTAATAAGATACACGCATATCCTGTACCTGTATGCATGCTGCAATAATAAGGCACATCACATATGATAATCTTGGCAAAAGAATGCATACATCTAATCCAATCATGAGAAAACACTGCACAAACCCAAGTTAAGGTATATTCTGCAAAGGATTTATGAGTGCTCATCAAAAGTGTCAAAGTCATTTAAGAGAAGACTGAGAAACACATAGACGGAGGCCACATGATGACAATTATAACCAGAGTATGCTGGTGGGATCTTATGGCAGCAACAAAAACCCAATAAAAAAATTAAAGTTCCAGCTGGGGAAATCCCACTCAAATCTTTATTTTCAAAAATAACAATTTTAGAATTTCATAAATGTCACTTTGTTAGTTTAAATAATTTTATCATGACTTTGTAACATCCTAACATAAGAGGAAGCTGATAAAATGAGAATTTTATTATTTTATTACTTTTGAAACTTTTTTGTTAAGTGTAAAATTGTTTCAAGATTAAAAAAAGAGAGATTTAGGGGCGGGGAGTTTGGCTCAGCAGCTTAAGCGCCTGTCTGGCAGGAGCGAGCCTGCGAGTTCGATCCCCGGTGCCACAAAAAAAAAAAAAAAAAAAAAAAAAAAGGTTTGAAATTATAAAGGTTAATTTTGAGCTCATTATGTCTTACCCCAAGATGTACTCTCTTATTAATACCAAAGTTGATTTCAGCTTTGCTGGGAATAATTTGAAACACCATTTAGTTTATTTTTTATTCTGAGAAGAAGCTGATTTTGGAAAGTCATTGGTAAATCCTATAATTACAAAGTTAACCTAAAGAAAGTAAGGAGGTGAGGTTTTCAAAAGGAAAGATTTTTAATTCAGTTTTACAACTGAAATGGAGTGGATTCGGGGTATATCTCATATATTCATTTATTATTTGTAAGTTTACAGGTTTACAAAAGATTGAATAATAAATAATGGCATCATTCTGTCAGAAAAAATAATCTGAAATGTTGCTGTATCTATTGACTACATAACATTGTTATCAGATAAGTGGATTTATTTTAAATAGTGATAGAAAATTTAATAATAATTCTTATACATCATTGATGACTTTCTTAAAAGGAACACTTTGCATTAATGTAATGTTCTCCATCTAACAGAAGTCCTTTTCAAACGTTAAATTATTTATACATACCAATAGAAATGAAATTGTAAAATACCTGTGCAAGTCATACTAGGATGGTGTCCTGGTCTATTAAAGTTTGGGTCACAGTGTCTCTCCAAAACCTTATGCAGTCATAGGTGGGGCTTTTCCAGAGGTGACTGGATCTAGAGTGTGTGATGCTGAGAGTTAGGATGTGTGATTACTAAATCAGTCCACTGATGAGCTTGGCACCACCCTAATCCCAGTAGCCTGGATTGAGAATAAAAGGGGCAGAAAGGAATTGTTAAAACCTTCTGCCCACTATGAACTGTTTTGCTCTGCAATGCCCTCTGCTGTAACACCCTGCTTTGGAGCCAGCCGTTTATGAACTGAAATCTCTACAGTGTTCTAAACAACCCTTTCCCATTTAACTTTGTGTGTCAGGTATTTCGTCTTAGCAAAAATGAGAAAACAAAAATGTTTTAGTATAGTGTTTTAGAAAAATAACAAAGACACAGTCTTAAAGCAAAATAAAATTTTCTTTTGCCTTTCCCTTTATTTTCTTTATACCAACCACGCTATATTTTCAAAGGACATTAAGCAATGACATTATTTTTCATCGCTGTTTTCTCATTATTTGGAAATATTGACTATTAGGAACAATAATTACCAATAAGCAGGAAATTTTTTAGTGCTGGTTCTAGTGCAATCTATCTACAAAACAGAATTTACACCATATTATTTTCTTCAGGTATAAATTTTTAGATATGAAGGCATGGAGACTTCATCATGGAAAAATGAATGTAAATAATTTTATCTCTTTAACTATACCATCCATTTACTGTAGTTCTCTACTAAAAACCTTTTATACATAATGAAAGGAAAAACCAGGTCAATATAATATTCAAATAAGATTTGGATACTTTAAAATATCCTGAAAATACAATTTGTTATTTTATGTCAACTGGTATAAAATGTTACACTTTGCCCATGAGGAATTTTTACACAAACATATTAATATTTGATAAATAGGAAAAATGCTTGCAATGTTAAGACATCTTTAGTTGAAGATATTAGAGAGATGGAGCACTAGATTCACAAAATGATTGCTATCACACAGGTTAGTCCTAACTTTCTTTACATTTCAGGACCTTCAGGAAAATTCTGAATATTAGTCACAGCTGGGAATTATAAACTCAATTGCAGTGTAATACAGTATTCAGGCTTGCAGGATATTCTATAGATACAGTATGAAGTGACACATACTACAGGTAAATTCACTCAATATCCATTTAAAACTTTGCCCTGATGTCCTCTATTATAGAAATTGGAGTCATACTGTTGCTATTTTCAATCCCCTCTCAGTTAGAAATGACTTTATGATGCAGTTTTCTCACATGGGACATGAGTGAAAATAAGCAAATACTCTAGACTTTTTCTGTTTTTTTTCTCTTTTCTGCGGTGTGGGTATGATACATATTCAATCACCATCTTGTGAACATGAGGACAAAGGTCATAACTCTACAAGGTAAAACAAAATGTGCAAAGAATTTGAGACCTTAAAAGCATCATTAAACTGCAAGAAGCCCTAGACTGTTACTGATGTTTGAGAAAAGCAAACTTCTTGATTAATAAACTCTTTCTCTTTCCTCCTTTCTCTCCCTCTCCCTTTCTCTTTTTTCTTTGCTTTTTCTCTTTTCTTTTCTTCCTTCCTCTCCTCTCCTTCCTTTCTTCCTTCCTTCCTTCCTTCCTTCCTTCCTTCCTTCCTTCCTTCCTTCCTTCTTTCTTTCTTTCTTTCTTTCTTTCTTTCTTTCTTTCCTTCCTTCTTTCTTTCTTTCTTTCTTTCTTCTATATTTCCTTTCTTCCTTCCCTTCCTCCCTTCCTTTTCTTGGTGCTACAAATTGAGTCCATGGTCTAACGTATCCTGGAAAAGTTTTCCATTGCCAGGTACTGAGCTATACCCCTAACATTTTTATATTAACACTATATCTTGCTAAATTGCCCACACAGGTCTGGAATTTGCAACGCTGCCTCTGTCTGTAGATTAGATGTAATTACAGGTGTGCACTTACACACAGTTTATGTTTTTCTGTTCTTTGAGTCTGATTTTAATTCCCCTGACTTACATGATTTAAAGGGAATGGGGAGGAGGGACTACATCTGATTTATTTCTGCTTCATCATCTCTGGTAGCAAATATGCATTAATTGTTGTTAAATCATTTTCAGTGTAGCACGTTGACAAATGAGAGATTACAATACTTTATAGAAAATGAGTAAAAGATCCGTGGAAAAGTAGGGTATATGGAGGAGAACTCTGTCATACAAGCATTGACAATTACAATATGTCTCTGGACTCCAGGACAAGAAACTGACATCTATTGGAAGAGAACATTATAGTACACATTATAGCACAGGGCTCATCCAGAGGAAACAGAGTACTACTCATTTTACTCATCTAGAATTTTAGCTCTGGGGCAGTGGGTTTATCTCAGTGGCATAAGCGCCTGCGTGGCAAGCACGAGGACATGAGTTTGATACCCGGTACCAAATAATAATAATAATAATAATAATAATAATAATAATAATTTTTGCTCTAGAATGAATCAACAATTCATCCATTTCTTCACTCATTTCACACACTAATTTGACATTGTGGAATTGACAGTGTGCTACAGCAGTGGTTAACCACTGAAGACCAGCAAGGGAAACATGATCTGGTGCTTTTTTGAAGCAAACTAAGTTTTATTGTACTAATAAACTCAGTCATTGATTTATTGTCTTTACTTTGATGATAAAAATCCAAACTGAGTAATTCTGGTACTGATTATATGGGTTGTGATATCTGCCTGCTCGTGAACACTGTTCAGACTCAAGCTAGAAGACTGGGGTGAAAATGAATGCATTCCAGAGCTCCATTCTAGAGCAATACAAGGGAACAGCATTGAGTAATGTCTGCATTCTTTTTCATGCTTACATAGGGTAGGTGAAAGCATGATACATGATGAGAGTGTAGCAAACCTGAGGCCTGAATAGAAAAGGTTATTCTTCCTAATATTTAACAGGAAGTTCTAATACTATAAATTAGAGTAAGTTGATGAATTTTAATTTTTTCCCATATATATGTTTTTTTTTTCTTCTCCCTTTCTTCCTTTCCCAAAGTCAACAATGTTATACAGCTGGTTTCTCTTAGTTCTTTGTAAGAAAAGATTTGTGCTAATATTGTTTGGACAAGATTTCACACCTGTATCTTGTACTCTGAATGGCTACTACAAAGGTAACAGTATGCAATGTATTAATTATTGTTACATTTCTACAATCCTGTTTCGAAACTGTCTTAGTTTTTTTTTTCCAAACTATACAAAAATAATTAAAAATGGAAGCCAAAATCATTGTGTTTCTTACTTTTTAAGTGAAGCAAGCTTGACTCTAAGCAAGAACCAGCTAAAACAATTTCATATCCTTGGAATATTCACACTTGATATAAAAATCAATAAAAATGGAAGGAAAAGAGACATATTTCTAATTGAAAAATACAAGCATTTTGGTTGGATATCTCACATGCATTTGCCTAAGTTTTGACTCTATCCTACTGAATAAGTGAATGAACAAATGACAATTCTCATTTGATGATTTGTCATTACATTAACTAAACTACTTTCACACAGAAAGCTTTTCAAAGAAACAGATGTTTAAAGAAGTGAAAATTTTAGTATAATGAGACAAACACTGGGGTGATAATATAGGAGTTTTCCAGGGGAAATAATGTCTTTTGCAATCATGTGACTATCTGAAATATGTAGGAGCAAAAAATTAAACAATGAAAGACTGTGAAAAATAAAGTTATACATCCAAATAAAGGTGTCACATTTCAGCAAAGCAATTCTACATAAATCACTATTCAACAGACAATCTAAGAGAAAGATTACTTACTTATATTTCCTTATGACAATTCCCTAGGCAGAAATGGACAGTTAAAAATTATCTACTCTATTGCCCACTTTTGATAAAAATAAAATACTCATTTTTACATGGAAATATATGCATTAATATACAAACTAAATAAATGCTAAATACAGTTGGACAAGACAAAGAACTAAAGAGGCCTATATAATGCATATTTCAATGTCTGGAATTAATTGTCAACACAGAAGGAAAGTGATTCAAATTACTGACAAAAGGTACAATGAATTCATGTTTTGCAATTTACACACATAAATTTATTTAAGATTATAATGAATCATTAATCTTAAAAAAACACATGCAAACTGAACAGAACATTTTATAAATATCATTATATATCATTCTTAAGAAAGTAGGTCCAGGAGAATTAAAAACAATGAATTAATTAGAGATACAGAGTATAGGTAATGGGCATATTTTATCTGCATTTGTTGACATATAGTGAAAATACTATTCTCTCCATATTTGTTGTCATTTTTTCATTTTCATTTTCTGTTGGATGATTTGAGGTGTCATCGTAAATGTAAGAAGGCTTACTAGGCTAAAAGATGGTATTTAAAAAGACAAGGAAGGAAAAACAGAAGACAATATAAGTTGAATCAGTTCTAAATTCTGACAACAAACTAGAAAGTAAGTAATTTTCATTTGCTAGAAAATGAGCTAGCACAATCACAATGCCAGGTTTTTGAGTGTTTTTTATTATTTCCTCTAATTTTTATTTTTTCATAATAATTTTTAGGTAAATGTGCAGCTATATCTACACTCACTCAAATCATGAAATTAAATGAGGAGGGCAAAAATGCAAAAGAATATCTATGCAGGAGAATGAGAAAAGAAAACCAAGATAACATTTACCTGTATTTATAGCTTATGCAACATCATATTACAGTTGTCTGCCTCCAGTTCATCCTGTGTGCCATTGTCAATGCATTGTTTCTTATATTCTGACCCAGTGCAAGCTGTCTTGCCCGGAATGATTATTATACACAAACTGTCTCTCTATTTATCCATATTATGTGTATGGTTTTCCCAATATTAAATAGAATGGCAGATAGGAAGCAAGAGAAAGAGAAGGGGAAGGAGGTAAACAGAAGGAATGTGAAAGGAAGAGGGAGGAAAAGAAGGAAGGAAGGAAAATGAAAGTAAGAAGGAAGAGAAGAGACAGCTCAGACAAGAAGTTAGGACAGGAGAAAGGTAAGAAAAAAGGAAGGAAAGGGAGGTAGATGGGCAGGAATTGGGACCAGGGAGACGTAAGCCGAGAAGGAAGCAAAAGCATTTATTGTTTTCGACTCCGAGAAATTTGACCTATCAGGCAATTGACATGTGCATCCAAATCTCATTTTAAAACTGATGATTTTAAAAGAAATTGGTGATTTAAAAATCATTAGTAATGTATGAAAATCCTCATTTCATTCACACACACGCACACACACAAGCACACACACCCACACCTGTGATTACAAGTTTATAAATAGATAAAAATTAAAAAAGATGAGGAAATTATGTCTAATAGCATTAAATATTACCTATTCATGATGTGATTATGAATGATCTGTGCATACCTATTTTTATTTCTATTTTCACAGTTTTGTACAACTGATATGCTTATTAGTTATTTTCTCAGTAAATTTGAAATGTAAAAATATTTTTAATATGTGGTACAGATCTCCACTTACATACAGATCTCCACTTAACTTTCACTCCTTCCAGACTTCTACTTTCCCTACTATCATAATTCGGACTGAAAATAATCTGGCACTGTACCACGAGTAATCCTTCACCTACATCACTGAAGAACCGAAAGCCACATAGGTCTCTTTTCTTTGAAAATTTTACTTATACATTTGTCCAATCTTCTTTGTGAGTTCATTGGCCATTATAGACCTTCTTCAATTTTCTATCTTCTCCTTTCTAATATCATATACTAAAGTTCTTAATAAAGAAATATAAAACTAAGTCCTGTTTTTAAGATGTAATAAAATGTTTTACCCCAAAACATTTTTAATCACACTATGACAAGAAACAGGCTGGATAATTTCAGTTTCCCTCTTAACACTGGACAATTTGTAAGCACACAGTAGTTACTAAACTATCTTGACATCCTATTTCATTTCTGACTTTCTTCATGAGTGAATTATCTAGATTTCCATTATACTCAATGTTTCACATAACAATAATCAATTATGATTGTAATTCTTAGTAGAACTACTATATTATATTTTGCTTAATCTTTGTCTTTTCTCTTATGTAAATACTGTAATTTGTGCTTAACAACCAGTAATTGGAGATCAAAATTTTTAGTACACAGACATTGTAGGCATCTGTTACCCAACAAAAATTTGTTTGGTGGAAATAAAAAAAAAAAAACTGAAGTTTTTGTTTAGGAATTTCATCAGTCTGGCTCTTCAGGCCATTTTAGGTTGATAGGCCTGTTGTTAGGTTACTGTGTCACAGACTTGAGAGTCACTGTTCTGCTTAAACATTTTAGTGTTGGGTGTCAAATCCTCAAAGGTAAATTTGTCAGCATCTACATGCTTCACTTGTACCTCTGTCATCCAAATAGAATCATAGAGGTATCTGAAATTATTTAGTTCATCTATATGCAAATATACATGGTCCATCTTCCTAGTCTATTATGACAAGGAAAGCAATTGAAATGATATAAAATGATTTTGCTCATTCAGAACTTCACTTCATAAGAAATAGACATTGATTTTTATATGAAAAATCTTAATACTTTTTGAATTTGAGACTAATGAAGATTTATAAACACTGAGACAAAGTTAGCAGTCATTTCGTGCAAAATGAATGACATATAAGTGTATTATGACACTCAATAACCAAACCTGATACTTTTATAAAGATCAACTGCTACAATATTCATCATATTTTAATGATTTTGTCCTTTCTTTCACACTGAAAAACCTCATACAATGCTATCAATAGACCATCAGAACAAATTGTGATTACAAATAGTGTTTGTGAGTAAAATCTGATATTTCATTTGGATTTTAAAGGGGGTTAAGATAGGGAGTACTCCAATGCTAAGCTAGGTTTCCCCAGTAATTACAGAATGTCACTTTATGGAGTTAATTGATAGCATTTCTGTTTCAATTTCTTTATTAAGAGATGTAGTTGAGAAGACACTGGCCACGCAGGAGTTGCGTTTTTCAAACTCAATTCCATTTCCACTTCCTTGGGAGGTGAGCAGGACCTTGTAACAAGTTCTCAGGAAAATCATGAGGATGGAACTGCAATGCTAGGCTTTCTAGGACTAGCATCAAGTGTGTGTTACCTCCCCTAAGGATATAAGGGTTAGAAAGAGCTATGTTCCTCGCTTCCTTGCTTTTGCTGTCTTCTGTTCTCGGTGATCTCCCTCCACCAAGTCACCTTGCCTTGCAGCCAGCAGATGTGGACTGAAATCTCTACAAACTGTAAGCCAAATAAACTTTTCCCCCTTTAACTTTGGGTGTCAGGTATTTTGTCTCAGCAACAAGAGAAAAGTAACTAAGACATACAGATAAACAAAGAAAAGAAGTATAACCATCTTAAATTAACTAAATAACACAACATAAAATGTGTTCACCTAATCATTAAGGTTTGAAATTCATATTATTTCTAATTACTCTACATTATTCTAGAAATCCAATTTAGTAACAACAACATAAAAATATAGTTTGCAATCATTGTACACAGACAGATGCACACTGTCCCTTGCTGATACAATTGAATAACTAAAACATTGAATTGCAGAGTTTATGAAATTCATTACATTTTCTGTTAAATAACCAGGTATAGCAAATATTTTAAAAATTGATAGTTATTAATATTCAAACATTAATAAATAAAATATTATGTCTTATGGATTCTAATATTATTAAGTTTTATGGAATACCATCAATAATCACAACATGTATGTGAAAACAACCATTAAATTGTACTGAGAGTTTTGAAAATTGTTATGAAAAAGACATGGTCTTATTGGAGGCACTAAACATGAGACACATGAGGAATGCAGTGGGGTGTAAAAGTGAAAGAAGGACAGTCGAATATGATGAATGCACACTGAATGCTTGTATGGAAATTTCACATTGAATTCCTTACTAGATATAATTAGCATATGTTAATGAAAATTTCTAACAGTGTGTACAGTCCCACATGCATATTTGCTGTGTGTGCATTGGCAAATTTAATTTATGAATATTTTAATTAATAAAAGTTATGGAACATTTTAATATATTGTTGGATTCCATTTTTTGCATCACCATTTGTGTGTACAATTTCATTACAGATTTATTTTTTTATGTAATGAATCTGTCAGGTTTTAGTATCAGCATTGAATGTCATTCATGAAATAGAGAAAATAATTATAGAAAATTAAATACATAGTATTTACTCAATGAATTATGCTTATAATTTATCATAAACAACTATTTAAATTAAAATATTAATGAAATCCAACATTGAAAATGTAAAATAATTCATCAGTACTTAGGTGTCTAAGCATTTTTGAGATAATTTTGCTTTTAAATTTTCTTGTTTAAGTAGTTGTCCATTAGAACCTTAGAAAGGTTTAGTATTTTTCTCATTTACTTTAAAAGTAATTTACAGTCATTTATATTTTGAATGAGGACAGTATTCTCCTACATTTTGTTACTCTTTTATCTCTTTAGAATTGATTTATTCTGTTGAGGCATACGGGTTCAAAACAGTGAAAATTCATGGATGTCATTCGTAGTCATTTTACTTTCCCCTTTGTCCATAACTCAATTTCATCTGATTCTAAAATTTCCAATACTGCTTAGTTTTAATTTGATTTTGCAAGAAATATAAAATTCTATTTTTTAAAATTTGCTCTAGCATTGAGTTTTAGCTCATTATTTTCATTAGTCATGCTTTTTCCTTTATAGAGACAATCACACAGTTCAGGGTATTTATTACATACACAGTGTTGTACTACCACCACCTTATTCTAGTTTTTATCTCTCTTTTTATCCCACTACGTGAATTTCCTGTCAAAAGAAAATTAAAAGTAGATGTCTGAGTTTATTTCTGGCTTTCTGTTAGGTTCTTCTGCTGTCTGTGCATGCATATACCTATCCCACTTTGTTTGCTTATTTAGCTTTGTAGTAAACTTTGAAATGAAAAATTACGATTCTTGTAATTTTGATTTTCATTTCAATATTATTTTAGTTACTTAGAGTCTCTTGCATTTCTGGCAAAGGAGAGGAACCTTAGTAATATTTGGTATATCATCTGGATATATGTAGATTTTTCCTCATTTAGTTAGGTCAAATTTAATTACTTTACTCCAGTGTCATAGGTTTTTCTACAAGTTTTTCACTTCTCTTGGTTGCATATATCCTTAACCACTTTATTCTTTTGGTTAATAACGTAGATGAAGCATTTAATCTTTGTTTTCTTTTGCAAATTTTCATTGTCCACAAATTTACAATTGAATTTATGAATTGATCTTATACTTTAAAACTTTGATGAATTCATGTATTAACTCTAGAAAATTGTATGTGCGTGTTCCATGGAGTTTTCCTTATATAAAATGCTATCATAAGAACAGAGATAGTTTTATTCATCTCTTTCCAGTGTGGATTCCTTCTGTTTTTCCCTTGCCTATCATGGGTACAATTTCCAATACAATTTGGAATAGCAGGTGAACCATGCCATTCTGCGTGTGTGTGTGTGTGTGTGTGGTCATAGAGAAGGTATTCATGTTTTCTTTATAATGTTAGCTATTAGTCTTTGACAGAGTTATTCTGTTAAGGAATCTCACTTCTCTACCTATTTTGTGGAGTGTTTCAACCCTAAAGGCAGTTAAACCTTGTCAAATCCTTTTCATATGTCTATTAATTTTTAAAATTCATTAGTATGATATATTACATTGGTTGATTTTATTTTGACAAATAATACTTGTATTCGTTGAAAAAGTCACCTATGCTGACAATGTATTTTTGTTAATGTTCTGTTTTCTTGTTAATTTTCTAGTTTTAAAAATTTATATAGTTTTTTTGTATTCTATCACATGGTTTACTAAGTAGAATTCATCATGTGTACTTAACATGAAGGTGTATTTGTTTCTTCTTCTTGTTCTCCAGCTCTGTTCTGTGTCTCTCTCTTTTCCTCTTCCCAGTTTTTGACAGTACGCCTAACTATTTTGCACAGCCTGACCTCAAATTTGAATCACCCCATCTCATCCACTTGAGTAGATCAGATTACAGATATATGTAAACATATCTAGCTATCTCTGTGTGTGTGTGTGTGTGTGTGTGTGTGTGTCTGTGTGTCTGTATGTAGTATTTTTGTGTCCACTAGGTGTGCTCGATTTGTAATATTAATTAAATATATTTCCTTGTTGATGTGCTATTGAATCACTCAATTCAGGACTGAATTGCAGTACTGAAAGCCCTAAGTATTAATGTAGAGCTAGCTATTTATTATTTTCTGTCCATCTTGGTTTCAGTGTCCATAATAAAGGATTTTGTTTGTTGTGGAGATATTACCCTCATATTATTGTTATGAAATGGCAGATCTGCACATTTGAAACAGTGACAATATTGCCCTCAGAGTCCGAAATATTCACTATATTTGCTTTGCAGACAAAGTTCACTGAGCTAAGTTCTGAAAGAACAGCAGAACTTCAGAAGGATTCTGTAGTTTTCTGCATGATTACTAGCTTTAGTATGTTAGAGGAAATATCTGAGCTTGACCATGATGAAGTTTAAATACTTAACATTACAAAATGGTCTTTATATCAATAAAAAATAATTTCAAGTAAGAATACAAAGTCCTCTTACATAGTTATTTTGTCACCATCATTGAAGAGGAATAATATCATGACCAAGTACAATTTTTTCTATGATTGCATAAAGAATTTAAAATGGAATAGTTAAATTTTTCAGTTAGTATGAAAACACATTAAAATCTCACAAGTGTAGTATGAAAATATTTTAAACTCAAATGTTGTCTTATGAATAATGTACTAAAACTAAAACCTAGAAAGGAATTTTCTTAAACATGTAACTACTGTTTTTAAAAATATATCCAATATTATATTTAATGTGAATGAAGCACAGTGACTATAAACAAATTATGAAGAAAATACATACTTTCTGCTACTTGTATTCAGTTTTTAAGAATTAGATAAAGGAGATATTTATAGAAAAAGAAAACAATCATTTTTTTATTAACCAAAACTTCTCAATAAAGAAAAATTCTAGAAAATTTGAAACTATAAAGTACGATTCTAAGAGAAAATTATGTAGTAATACAAATACTAGAAACATAAAGTAGTGGTAGACATTTTAAATACTAAATTAGTAATATACATTATAAGATGTTGAGAACATGCATGATATTTATTTAGAAGATTATGAATGCTAGTTAAGGTCATAAAAAGAAAAGAATAAATGAAAAAATGTTGTATTTGTCAGTGGAGAATTCTAAATAATAGGAAGGTATAATTTAGTCTTAAATTAATCCATAGTTGTTGGAGACCACTACAAACCAGCTCTAAGCAGGATTTAAAATTAACTAATTGGCTATTTATGTTTATCTGTGAGTCTGTCCTTGGTCTAGGCCCCTTGCCTGGCGATGGGAACTGATTCATAGTAAGTGAACCTCTACGAATCACTGGTCCTGCCTGAGTCCTGTAGGGGCCTCTGATGCCAGAGATATGTCAAAGGGTACAATAAAGCCATAGCTGAGGACACCTGGGTCCAACACCAATTAAGTGGATAGAGCCTGCAGCTGCAGGCATCTTAATCCTGCCTTCTCACTCTCACCGTAAATGTCATCATAGAGATAAGAGAGTTCTCCTAAATTGGCATAATTTACTGCTTGGAAAAGTCTTTATAGTGACTCTTAAGGTCTACTCAGTTCCTGTGCTTTCCTCAGTATCCCTTCTCTTTGTTTGAAAATGTAATAAATACGGGCAGCCTAGAGAAGCTCTTTGTCACAACCCCCCGTGTCTCAAACTCTGTAGAGGGTTTTGATCCTCCTGAAGCCCTAAAATCATACCAGTTGTCTCATTTATTTAAACCTTCACCATACACTTGTTTGGGAGATTGGGTATCTTGGCCAGGTCCCTGCTATGTAATTCTATACAAACTTTGTACTTTTTGTGAATCAAGCAAGGATACTAGAAGTTCATAGAATGATGTTAAGGTAATAGAATGGCAGCAAGAAACATACTTATCTCTGATTAAAGCGAAGGCACAAATACAGAGAAATGAGACAGAACGCATTTAAAAGCACAGGGCAAAGACTCACTTTTACTTAAGAAAACAAGCTAAAGCAAAATTCTCTGAAACGACCTAAATCTTCTGGTATATGAGATTTTTTTTCCAGCTGAGAATATGCTTCTCAATATACACTTCTGTTAAAATATGCAATGTAAATTTTAATATTTAAAAGCAAGTAGTATGACTCATGTGACAGTGTCATGGTATATCCAAGAACAGATACATTAAATGGTTTCTCAATGACTCTAAAAATACTTGAAGAAGGCTTCCTCGGTCATCCAAAGCATAATGAAATTTTTCCAGACTATCTTGGTTACTTTTCTCTCATTGCTGGGACAAAATACTTGACACCCAAAATGAAGGAAAGAAAGGTTTATTTAGCTTACTATCTGTGAAAGTTTCAGTCCATAATCAGTTGGCTCCAAAACAGTGTGACATGGCATCGGGGCAACACGTTAAGGCAGTAGCCAGCGAAAGCAGCCAGAACAAAAAAGGCAGGAAGACTAAGCCTCTTTCCCTTCTTTATATTGTTTGCAGGCCACTTCCCACCCACAGGGCAGGTATTGCACTCACAAAATCTCTGTGCCCTGCTTTTGGCCAGGATGAGGACGAGTTAAAGTTCTACACTTCTCAAGTTGACACAATGTATCAACTATAACACTGACGAATTTTTAACTGTTTGAAAAATTGTACTTTACACTCCTAGAATACTGTAAGTCCACATTTTCCTTACATCCTATTTCAGTTTCCAAACACTACAGACCAACTGCAAAAGCCAAATTTCAAATCTTGATTACAATGCTTTTGTGACATGTATTGACTGATACATATGGGCCTATAAAGTATTATTCCATCTTCTTATAAAATAATTTCTTATTTTCTATGACATGAAGGCTTTGTTTAAGATTATATCTACTCAAGTACGATTAATTCCTTTCCTGTTTTGATCTCATCTATATTTGTTGCTATATGGTGGTCACATCAACAATAAAAATTAAGACAGATATCCTGGTTTGGAAAATTAATGTACAGTATTATATGTAGAAACTCATAAGTGAATACCAGTATGTTATTTAGAAGTTATACAAGTTACTTGCCTCAGGCTTTACCTACTTTATCTAGGAAGTGTTAGCAACAGATGATTCCACTTACATATGTATTTTTCAACTGTTTGTCAACTTGCTCATCTTTATTTATAATATTATGAGTCCTGAAACATATATTTTAATTTTTAAAAATGAAGTCAAATTGACATGTTGTCTTTAGCCACTGTCCATTTGCCAACATTCCTTTTACTACCAGATGTAATGCAATTTTTCTATTTGAAAGAAATGTGTGAGAGCCAAGATTAAGGTAAGGGAGTGCTTAGATTTAAAGCATAGGTTTATTCTATTCTTCTATGTTTCTTTATGCAATAGGAGCAAGTAATGCTTAATATCATTTTCAGGTCAAAAACTAGAATTAGACATTTCAATTATAAATAATATCCACATAGAATGATCAGAAATATTTAAATTGCAATGGGATATAACAAATATGTATCATCTGAAATAAAAGTCATTTTGCAATGTAATTAAGGAGAAAATTATTATAATGTGAGCTACAGATAAAACAGGTATTTGAATGACAGAATAATCTCATCCAATTGTTTGAATATGATGACTCTATCTTTAATTATACTTCTTTTCTGTGTCAATAAGCAAAGCAAAATTATAATCCTCCAAGTGATCATTTTATGATTTCTCTGACATACATTTTCAAATCAGATATTTTTCTTTGTAATATGTAAGTCAACTTCCATCTTCTTTAACCTACTTTCATTTGATCTTCTTAAGGTGCTAATTACCTGAAATTAAATCAAAGAAATAATCTTTCTTTTTTTCTGCGACAGTTTCTTCAAGATAAAGAGATTTCTGAAGCCCATTGGTAAGCTTTTTTTAAAAAACATGTAAGTTAAGTTTCCATCTGATTAAAACATTATAATTTAATACAAGAATATTTTTAATGAAAATATTGCTCTGTATAATCATAGCATCTAATTTCATTACATCTAACCAACTCCAGTTATTGAATTTTAATTTTCATGTGTTATATTAATACTTTAATATTTTATTGTACGTAATAACTAGTTCAGTATACATACTCTTTTTAAATTGTATTCTTCAGAGAGATCTAAAACTATGTATATAATTCTGAATCACTATGTTTAGCAACTCAAATATGTATGCTACATCATTCTTAACCTTCCCATTAAAAACCAGAAAAATATTCTTAAGAAAAAAATTCCATTAACTGCAATGCAGAGTAAATATAAACTATAGACCATATATAAGACTGCTCAGTAATTGTATGAATTCAGAAGTCCATTCTTAAGCAGACTACCATGTTCTTTTCACTGTGAAATAAAATTGAATGAACAACATCAAAGGAAGTAGCAATGTTAGATCATAACCATTTTCAGTAACTATAAGATAAAGACTTTTAAAGACTTTCTCCCAGGTATACATATTATTGTTTAACTGAGAAAAAAAAATCATTTCTGTCCCTCTCCCATTAGCATAACCTTTCTCACACCAACATTTAGAAGTTATGACAATCAGCACCAAGAGTGAGTACAAAGAGATACAATTTGAAAAGTTTTATACTGAAAGTTTTCTAACACGGTATTTTTCAGGAAAGACTTTAACTCCATTGGATTCTTTAGAATAAGTATGTGGACCAAGCTAATCTGCAAACATAATTACTACTACAAAAAATTGTTAGTTATTACATAATTTGAAACAGTATTTCACAAGCCTGTGTTTAGAATGAGGCATTTGAGAGTGCTCAGATTTACAAATGATTCATGAAGAGAAAAGAAGAGGTAAAGAAAGGACACTCACATCAAAGTATAAAACCCCAGATTTCTAAGAACAAGAATCCTTTTGCCCACTCTAGCAAAAGCATACTTCTACAGAAATAGAAAGCTGATCCTCAGATTCACGTAGAACAGGAAGCGAAATCAGCCAAAACAGTGTTGAAAACAGAAAGAAAAAAAAAAAAAAAACTACTTACAAAACATACATTTCCCTACATCCTCGGAGCTTCCAGACATTCTAGGAATATTTAATAATCAAAATAATGTGGTAGAAATGTAAGTGTACATATATAAACCAATGAAATAAAAATAGAAGTCTAGAAATTTTAAAAGGTGGGCCAAATAAACATGACCAGTTGTTTTAAATTTTATAGAATTTTCATGGATTACAAAATATATTTTCTAAAATATGTTTACAAATGCAAAACCATTCTTAGTTCACAGGCCATCCAAAAATAGATGTCAGGTTAAAAAAATACCCTTTTTCTTTTGGTACTGCAGATTGAACTCACAACCTTGCACCTGCCATATAGGCGCTTAAAGCACTGAGCCAAACTCCCCACCCTAATTTTTTGAGGCAGAGTCGCACATGTAGTTCAGGCTGGCCTTGCTCAAGTTGTAGCCCAAGCCAGGCTCAAACTCACAATGCTCTGCATACCTCAGCCTCCAGAGTGCTGGGATTAAAGGCGTGCTGTGCGCCACCACGCCCAGCTAGACTTTTTCTTCTAAATTTACTTCCCTTTCTGACTTGATGAATGTAAAATAAAGGAAATTCAGGTATTTTTCTACGTCTCAAATATATGACTCATCACAGTGATGCTGAAAAGCCGTATCTAGAAAGAACCACTCTTCTTACATTTTATTAATTTCAACAGTATTTTATTTCTCTGCATTTTGATTACCATTCTAATGATTCACATCATTCTCTTGCTCATTAAACCTAACTACAAAATATCTTATAGTTCTTTAATCATGTTAATTCAATGTCTTCAGGGAATTTTGTATTAAAAAATTTCCTTTACAATTTGTTGCAGCAACATAAGGATTTTAGTTATGTAAGTGTTACAAAATAAATAATTCACATTATCCTTTCCTATTTTAAGGATTTATACCTAATGGATTCTTTCCTATTCTAATCACTATGAATTTTTTATTTTTATTTATTTATTTATTTATTTTGTGGCACCAGGGATTGAACTCACAACTTCACCTCTGCCAGACAGGTGCTTAAGCCACTGAGCCAAACTCCCAGCCCTTCTAATCACTATGGATCAGATAATAATAGTTGAACACTGAGAAAACCAGACCAAATCAGATAAAAGTACATATGCAAAAGCATCTAGAGAATATCTTATTTGTTGACATATATATCATCTACAAAGACACTGACAAAGTAAATGATTAAAATGTTATGATAGAAATGAAACAGAATGTTTGTAATTATGTCACCTAAATCTCACAATTGGTAAGAAGAACCAGATGAACAAGGTTAATACCTTCTGTAGACTTCTTAGGAAAGCACTGCTGACTGCGTTAGTGGTAGGTAGGGAAGAAGTATATAAGATAATATGGTTATCTCTTGAAACTAAAGGAGAACTTTGGTAGTGTTTGTCTAACTAGAGGTGTCAATTTTGTTGTCTCTGTGACCAAATTCCTGATATATACAACGTAAAGGAATATTTTGTTTTATATTATTGTTTTTATTCACAGTTTAACTTTGAGCTGGTGGTTGGCTGGATCCAGTTAGAAACATCACGGTAAAAAGGCATGTGAGAGGAATGCTCCCCGACTCATGGCAGTTCAGAGGTAAAAAGCAGGCGGAAATCAGAAAGCAAGAGTTCAGGTACCCTAGTCCCTAAGGATAAATTCTCAACCCAAATGTGTGCTATACTAATCTCCCAGGCATCTCTCAAGCCAATAAAATTGACAATCAAGGTTAAAGATTACACTTAGGTTTTGCCCTTGTACAGTAAAAACCAAGACGATTTTCACAAAATAATCATTCATCAAAGGAAACAATACATCTTAAGACATAGTGATTAATGTAATATTAATATCAAAGAAAGGCATAGCTGTATAACAGAACAGTAAACAGAGTCAGAAAGCTTCAAATATCTTGCTCATGATTTGCTAGCATGACAGTCATTTACTTCTTCTGTTGTTCTTTAGAGAAAATCAATGATCATATACTCATTGATCAATTTTTATAAAGTTTTTTTGAAAAAGTAAAAATGAAGAGTGAGGGATAAACTGGGTCTACAGAGTGAACTTGAAAAGAAAAAGAAAAGTACATCCTGGAGGATACAGGGTGGGATATTGTGAGGAGAGTCATGATAGATTCATTGAAAAATTGAACCATTTATTTCACGTGAAATTTTATAGTGCCCCAGAGGGAATAGTTTCTCAGTTACACTACCTCCTTTAATTAAAAGATTATGTGTTTCCAAAGGAAGTCATATTATATAAACAAAATATTTGCATGGTAAACTATTACTATTGACACTGACATCTTAAAAGACAGATCAGTCATATACAAGCTTCAAATGTTAAGACCTTATGAATATCAGAGTATGAATAACAATAATATGTTGTTGAATTACTAGTAAAGCAAACCACAAATATCTGAACTTCTCTTGAGAAAGAAATCTTTAGATATGTAACAAGGAGATATCATGAGTCAAAGGTCTTTTCTTCATATTTGAATAAAAAAACATGAACATGCTTGTGAATAATTAAAGACTGGAAAGAGACTCCAAATAACTTTGATATTTGAAACAATTTCACCCCATCTTACTAATATTTCTACTAAATAGAAAAGCAGAACTTTAGAAGCATGTAAAACTCATTATTAATCAATAACCAGGTTGAATCTATGTGTTTAACTATTTGGACACACCAAGTATCAGATGCCAATTGTCAGATGCATTACATCTGATTTTAGGTCATTTTAGAAAGTTATTTTATTTTTGTATGTGCATATTTCAGCTGGGAGGGAATAAATTAAGCTAGATACTTCATAGTAAAAACAAATGCAAGTTATTAAAATCTAAAAATGAAAGTAGATATTATCACTTTAATCTTCTTAATTTTAAGCATCACTGTGGCAACTAAAGGAAAGTTCAGGGACAAAAGGAAGCCAATAGCATTTTGAAATATGTATGCTCTGTAAACATTATAGATATACATATATGTATATATAGATATATTATTGACAAGTTGCAGAGATGCAAATGTACAAAGAGTTCAGATGATCTGTGCACTGATATAATTTACTTGAATTGTAGAGAGTAATCAAGAAAAGTACAGGACTTATGAAACACATTTATCAATTGGGTTACTTTTGTTGAAATAAGATACAGAATTGGGGAATGTAAGAATATAATTTTTTTAACAACCTAATTGAGCATGAGAGAAGAAATGCACAAGTCAATATAACAAACAACAGCACAAATTTCCTAAATATGTCATCAGTTAGAGACCAAGAATTCATTCTCTTTAAGAAATAATGAAGAAAATGCACCTATAAAATAGATGAATTGTGATAGCAAATGTAGCAAGTTGTAAGAACACACAAAGAACTTCTATCATTCATGTAACTATAAAATGAATTATTAAAATTCCAGGTTGCAGTTCATACAAGTTAGTGTAACATATTTTCATAAAGATGGATTTTGAAGGTACTACTTTATCAAAAGAAGAGTGGTAATGTTAAATCAAGAGTAGAGAAGGCAAAATCAGTTAAGTTAAATCTGATATAAAATAGATAAAATATGCAACTAGGACATGAATCCCTCTACTTTCCTCAGAAATGATAGATCTTCAATTAGGAAGGAAACTGGGAAATCTTTACATAAAACTAAAACTGAAATTAATTGAAAAGGATGTGCAGGGTCAAGATGACCTCTGCTTAAAAGTCCATTAATGGTTTGGCTAAAAATCTTCCCAACAGATCTGATAGGAATGGGTTGGGAAACAGTCCCTTGATCACTGTCTCTTGTTTCAAAATTAAAGAAGTCAAAAATTTTCCAAGAAAAATATGAATAGAACCAACTCAGCCTTTCTTAGAGTATATCCACAAGAAATGAAGCCTGGGTTTCAAGTAGGATAGCAGAATTTGATCACCTGTTTCAGTAAAATGATCTTAAATCTACCCAAGCGGCATCCTTTGTGTGTTCATTTCTAGAGTAGTATTTTCTAATAGGTTCAATCTGTTCAAGTGACTCCATGCTATATTAACTAGAAGACTGCTATCTGTTCACTGTAAAAATTTCAAAAGCTCATGAAATAGCTAACCATTGCGGAAAATATCTGATAGGCTGAATGAAAAATAGCAATGTCAGTCAACACATGTGACCAGGTAGGATCATGTGAAAGGATGTATTTTCTAAAAGATGTAACAGCATTTTCCTTTCCTTCAGACTTTCCAAATCTTGAGATTAAATAAATAAGAGATCATATGATATTTTCACATACACCTTCATACTTATTCTTTTAGTTCAATTTAGATCAATGTTGTAATGTCTATTTTATACCCTGGATCCTGGGACTCATGAAGACTAACATAACTTGTCTGATGTTTGTAAGTAAATGGTAGAAATAATGAGGTTTAAAATCCAGAAGGCGCTGCCCATGCTTAAGTGAGGCAGGGATATTGTCAAAGTCCAGGAGTACAATGGTCATGATCCCATATTGTGAAGCTAGACAGAATGATTTGCAAATCAGATCAGAAATTTTCATTTGTGAAGTGTGATAAGTTTTATTTTTCTCATCTGTAAAGTGCCTGTAAGAATTGTACCACATTAGGAAGTTTTTATGATGATTGCATATTTTTGTTGTTAAATTGTGGATAACGTGTTGCACATACACTGTTTGTTTTTGGTACATAAATTCCTCTTTTAGTTATAAGAAGGATAATTATATTTGCTGTCAATACTGAGAATTCTTGCTCTACACACATCATTGGGGTGCACTGTCCATACTAAATTTTTTTTATTTTTTTTCAATTATTTAGCATATAGTTTCAAATGGGTATACACAGGAGGATTTTTGGATTTGGACACATAATTTCAGGTAGTGACTTAAAAGCAGGGACCATTTTTTTGAAAACTGTGGTCAATTCTTGGTAAAAAATGGAGAGTCAATAAATGTTTTATAGCATGATAACATTGCTGTTATCCTCTTTTGCCACTTTTTATTTTCTAAATTTTGTTGTTAATGAAGTGGGCACGGATAATGTAACACAATAAGAGATGTCCATCCTTCAGGTATCTTTGATTTTGACATATCCCCCGAGAATATTAAGCAAAGGTTGCCAATTAAGCTTAAGATACAAATAGTATTTCATTCACCAGATGTCTTGCTGTGCCTTCCTGTTTTATATTTCTCCAAAACTTTATTATCAATCGAATTACTTTTTAATTCTGCCTTCTTTATGTACAAGAACATACTTTGTGGCATTACCTTCTTTGGATTACTGCATGCACTTAAAATGATGAAAGCGGAAACTGAATTAAAGTTGTTAGAAGGTTATTCATTTTTACAAAAAAGAGTGCCAAGTTACATTGCTGGTTGAGATTATTTACCTTAATAATAAAAACACTCTATGTTGCCAAATGTAACCGCTGTATTCTCCTAGAGGCATTCTCCCCATTTACTATTTCTGTGAAGTTACATGTATCTTTAAAGAAAAAAAAATCAGATGAATAAATTTAAGTAAGGGTTCACCATGATCATTATTTAACATCTGATTGCTGTCATCCAGGCACATGTCTATTTCAAAGGAGTGGTTGCCTTACAATATTGAATCTGAAATACATCCTACTTCATTAGTTCTGACCAAGAGAAAGACGTGGTTCATTAGTCAAAGGAATTAACTCATCCATCATAGACAGGAACGCAAAAATTGGATCTCAACAGACAATCTTGTTTTTTCAAATGATCATTTTTTTCCTCTAATATTCTCTATCACATATTGATAAACCATTACATTTTGTTTTTGTTTTAAACCATTATTTTTTGGACAATAGTTGTCTCATGCAGGACATTTTTTACAACTGACTTCTAAAAATTAAATGACTTATTAAATATGAAAAGTGCTATCTTTACTAATGTTTTACATACTATTTTACAAGGACGTATATTATCATATACAAATACTTTGAATTAACGTTTCACCCAATTTCCTAAAAGGAAAGTGTTACTCCATGTGAGTGAGACTGATCTTATTGACCCTCACTTTGGTCAGCTATAAAATGTGATTTCAACAAAGTTTATATTTCACAGAGAGCTGTCAAAAGTGCATACAAGATCTCCATCATAGTCTATAGAATAAGTGCTCAATATTTTAAATATTGACTAAAAATTTTAGTAGCCATGATTTTCTATCTAAAAGTATTACAATATATACTCATCATAGAAAAACTTAAATATACAGAAAGTGCAACAAACAATACATATCTAGGATTCATTTATCTAGACATAAGCATGGTTAACATTTTTATATTTTTCAGATTTATTTTGGAGGGAGCTGTACTTTGTTATGCTTATTTATACACACAGAAATGCAGGTCTGATGTTATGCATCTATATACAGTTGTAATTATATATTTTCATCTTTCTTTATTACCTATGTGATATTGATTTTATACCCCCTATGGAGACCAAAGCCTGTGGATGCTCAAGTCTCATATGAAATGGCACAATATTATTTTATAATCTATGCACATCCTATCTCATACCTTAAATTATCCCTGGATTACTTTTACTGCCTAATACAGGGATATACTATATAAACAGCTCTTTACTGCATTATTCAGTAAATAATGAGAAGAAAAATGTTTGTACCTGTTCAATACAATCATAACTTTTTAAAATGTCAAATAATTCCTTTCAGCTCTTGTTTGAATCAGAAGATGCAGAATCCAAGCAAGACAAAGGATGGACTTTATACAGATGCCACAGTGGTTTAATTAAGATCGTATGATATTAATGAGTTATAAATTATAGATATTTGATTAAATATTATATCATTTATGAACATCTTCCTTGCATACAAATGTTATTGAAAACTATAATTTAAGTAGCTGTGTCATGAAATGGATGTATTGAAACTGATTAAATTCTGTTACTACCCATAGACTTTATTTCTAGTTATTAACTGTTATAAATAACCCTGTTCATGGATTATTTATGTATGAACACTTGAAATTATATTTTTATTTATTAAATTCTTTTCCTGACTATATGTTGATACTTGAAAATATTTTAACATTTATGTTTCTGGCTGAGGGTACATTATGTGGATTGTAATACTTGATTTTTTCAGACTAAATTTAGTTTTGAGAAGCCTTTTTATTTTTTTTTTCAGAGTAAACTTAGTTTTGAGAAGCCATTATTTGCAAAGCCATTGTTTTACTATTTAGGTAATTTCATCATCAGAAATCTAAGAGGCTTGCTCAGAATCTAATAATAACAAGTAAATGACCCATACAAAAATCTAGTCAGCTACCTTTCTGAGTAATCTCTGACCTTTCCTATGCACAGTCAAGATACTTCAATGCTATTCCAAAACATCCATACCCTATTTCTATTTTTATGAATTTGATCTTAGATGAAATTATTTTTGAAGTTCTAATATATATAGATAAAGATTTCTACTTGTTTAATCCTGAATAAAATTGGTATTCAATACTTCAAATGAGAATGCCTTAAAGCCCTGCTTTCCATTTCTCTCAAAGTACTTGATTTCAAGGTAATTTTAAAATCATTTTTTTCTGGTTCATGGATCATGCCAAGAACCAGACTATGATTTAGTTCATCATTTTATAAATGCTTAACTTCTCTAATAAGCTTGAAAGTAATGACTATATCTAATTGAGTGAATTATCTATCTCTATATCTCTGTCTCTGTCTCTCTGTCTCTGTTTCCATCTCTGTCTCTGTCTCTGTCCCTGTCTGTTTCTCTCTCTCTCTTCCTCTCCTTTCCTTCCTTTTTCTTCTCTTTCTTCCAGCAATATGCCTTAAGAATTGAGAAAGCACAATAAGTACTTGTTGAAGAGAATTTACTGACTTTTATAAAGAAGGTTTTGATCATCAAATCAAGGCAAAATTGAAAGAATTTTAAATCATTGTAAATTTAGATTAAAATAAACAAGCAGACATCAGGAATCTTTAAAAATATATGATTTTTTTGCAAATTTTAAATTTTGACTCCTAACCTATTTATAAAACTTTTACAGTGTGCAGACTACAGAAAGCTATTTATTTTTATGATAAAATTTGTCTTTAATGCTTAGGAAGATCTTGTATTTAATTATGCAAGATTATTTACAAAAACAGATCTCCCAAAATATTTCTTTAAACAAGTTTGTAATAATTGACAACTTTTACAACTATAATAATAAATAACTTTTCCCCCGACATTTATATTTTCCTATATCCAATGTTATCTTTTTTACTTTTGTTGTCCTATATCCCTATCTTGCTCTCCTCTACTGTCTTAGTTACTTTCTCTTCACTGGGATGCAAATCCACATTTTTAAAGAGGCAAGATTCATTTTGGCTCACAGCTTGTACAGGTTTCAGTCTATGGTTGACTGACTCCAAAATAGGGCAGCGTGGCAGAAGGCATGACAAAGGAGAACAGCTCAGGGCGTGCCAAGGAGACACAGGGAGCGATGGAGGGAGGAGGGGCTCATAGAACTCTCCAGGCCACACTCCCCAGGGACCCACCTCCTCCCAACAAGCTTCACCTCCTCATTTCACATTTAGCTATAAACTGATCAGTGGACTAATCCAGCGACGACCATCATGCCCTGGGATACAGTCACCTTGCAGTCTGCACTTAGGTGCATATGAGGCTTTGGGGACCATCTGGATAAAATCCACAGCATCTACCTTCTGACATGTACGAACTACTTGAATGCGAATCTTATTGTGCTGAGGGAAACATTAAAATAAAATTTGAATAGATATTTTATTTTATTATATTCTGAGAGATAGCAATTTTGTTTTCCTAAATAGGCAACATAGTTGTTATTTTTCTTATTCCTTCCAATTTGCTAAATCTTTTTATTCTCTGGGTTGCATTTTTATAGACCACAGGAGAGAAAATATTTCATAACTTCCTCAGTAGTCTTCAGGAAGATAACAGTCATCACATCTCTTAATACACCTCAAAAAGAACAGAATATCTTCCTGCATAGCTGCTATATAGAATACAAAAAACCCACCACATTATAGAAATTTATTTTTCAGTAATTTAGTTATTATTTTTGAAGCAAACAATTGTCTTTCTACCTTTATTTTTCCCTAAGCTTTGAATACTAAAAGAATGATTTAAAGGATAATTCAACAGATATTATTTATCTCATATTTAAAGATAAAAAATTACTCAGTGTTAAAAAACTTATTTTATTTATTTAATGAAGACAAAAATGACAGGTTAATTCACAGAAATCTGGCAGAAATGTTAATGTATGCATACAAGTGATGAAGGAAAGATAGTAAATGTTCAGGGTTAACTAAACTGTGCTAATTCAAACTGACAATAGCATGAGGCATTAAAATTTTTCCCCTTTAAAAATTGATCTAGGGCATCTGAGGCAATTTTATTTCCCTGGAAACTTAAAATTCTGAGTGCGATATTTGTCAAGGAGCTTAAAGCTTCTGGAATTTTCTCTCAATCAAATCAAAAGGGCATTACTGCTGTTCTTTGTTTGAGGAGTGCTTGCCTTCTCAGATTTTTATTGTACTCAAGGCTATATTGTTGATTCTGTTGTCATAAAGTGCCCTGATACATGGGCACTGCAATGCATAAATGAATAAGTAATAGTGTCTAACCACACACACCAAGCCTTCTCCGTGGCATTGGTTTTCTACTGCATTCAGCACCTTCCTTGCATTATTTTGTGGGCTGTTGTAATTAACTGGCAGACGCTAGGAGGCAGCTGATTTTCCAGGGTGGTGAGAGGGCCCTTTGTATATTAGCAATAAATTCCAGAATTTCAAAGTGATTGCCAGTTGAACTTGTATCATAAGAAAAAAGAACTGTTGTGACTACCAGAAAGCAGATGCTGACTACTGTCAGCATTGCAGCTGTGACAGTTATAAGATCAACTACGTTGCATTTCACATCCATGACTTGACACACAAACTTCTGCAATATACGCTTTCAACAAAATGAGAAAATGGCAGCTTTATAGCCAGGTACAAAATATGACTATTGTATGGTTGGTTACATATTGTTGAGATAATTTCACTGGAATTCTTCAACATCAGGCAGAATCTCATACTCTTCACAATTCTTGTAGGAGCAGAGAAATCTTTTTGCTGCTCTTGTTCACTGCTAATTTAAACTCTCACCCATTATTTTCGTTTGTAGATCTCTCCAATATTATGTGTAATGCAACACACTGAATAAAATGGTTCAAAATCAAATACCAATCATAACACAAGAAAATATCATTTTATATGAACTTTCCAAAGGAGAAAATAGCTGTTCTAATTTTAGGAAGTGATGTGATCCAGACCTAACCTGAATTTTGAAATAAAATGTGGTTAATCTTTAAGATTTAGGAAAAATAACTAAGTACTTAAAGTACTTAATGAATCAATGGCAGTAAAATGAATCAATGGCAGTAAAATACTCAGGTTCTGACATTGACTTAAAAACTAGATATTCTATATAGTTGAATTATGTCTAAGAATGATAGTTAATATCTATATATGTCTGATCCAGTTCAGTGATAGTGATTTCTATTAATTTTTTGACCTAATATTACAATGAATTGCCTCTAAGACTAATTCTATTTTTATGATTCTTTAATTTCAGTCTCATTTGGATTATTTTGGGTTAAAAGTAGGACATCTGGTGAAGTATCACAGGTAATTATTAAGTGATTATTAGATAAGCCATGAGTCTAAATTGACATTTATATATCACATCTATTCTTATAAATATTGTTAGAAAGTAAACTTTCTTTTTAATTTCCCTGAAGTATTTTGTGAAATAATCAAACTGTGCCCTTCTTGATGTTTGCTTGACTTTGGAAAGTTATTTGGAAGCAATAATGCTTGTTAGGTTTTTATATGTGTGTGTTGAAACGCTTAACCTATAGATTTATTTTTGCAGTGGTTAGGAAATTTTCAAATTTTCTGGTTTTCAAGGAATTAAATGTGTAAAGATATTTATTGGAATTTTCCATTCAGTTCAATTTTAGAATTTGTATTTCGGCACAAAAATGTTTACAATATTTCATCTCTTCTATTTAATTATTGTATTTCAAACATGAATCTTCTTCAATATATAAATTTCATTTATTTCTTTTGTTTTTTTCTTGATCAGTATTTCTGGAGATTTGGCATATTATCAAGTTTTTTGAAAATTAATCACTTGAAATTTGGCTCTATGTAGTGTTTCATGCTTTTTCAGTTATCTAATATCTCACTTTTCTGTTTATCATTTTGTTTAGAATTTTTGCTATTTTTTAACTATGTAAACTGAATTAAATTCTCATCTCATATCAGTATTTGTTTTTCTAGTGAAAGGACTGAAGACTTTCAATTTTGTCTAATGTTATGTTGTGCGGAAGGGCTGATTACAAAATTTAGGTGTGTGCTTAAATAAAGAAAAAACACGGTAAAAAATGCATTGTTATTAATTCCCTTCTAAATATCCCTCTTCATTTTGAGCATACTTAACACATTAACCTTGCCACTCTCTAAAGCAGTTCTGGAGTTGTTCTTTCATGAGTGTCAATACCAGTTTTGATAAAAAAAAAAAAAAAAAATTTTCAGTGAGTTCTTCTAGTCAATGTCATCCAAGAAAAAGCAAAAAAAAAAAAAGTGTTAAACTGTTTCCTCATCTAGCTTTTTCACTGGATCAGGCACAGTGCAACTTCTGACTCTTCTCTGAAGTCAACATGCCAATGAATGTTAAATATTTTAAATCATTTTAAGACATCAAAGCATCTATGACAGGACAACTAAAGACATTTTGATATTCATGTATTTTGTTTTATTTTTCATAGTACACGTTTGTAGTACATAAGGATTACAATCATCATGTGGAGTTGGTGCCAGCACATAACACATTTTAGTTCTTGTTTTCATTCCTATCGCCTCCTCCTTCTCCACTCCTTCCATCTCTTAGTCTCCTTCTCTTTCTCAAAAGATCTGTCTTCATGTTTCCTATTATCTTTCTTTTATTTCACTCTTTAATTCATTTATATTTTGAGTTTTTCCAATAGCAGAAATCATGCAGTTTTTGATTTCTGTGTCTGATTTATTTCTCTTAACATTATGATCTCAAGGTGCATTCGTTTTACTAAAAATGACTGAGGTGATCGTCCTTCATGACAGAGCAGTTCCCTAATCCTGTGTAAGTCTCATGTTTTCTTATCCTTCCATCTTTGCATGGATATGACATAACTGCTCCAAGATTTACCTCCAGTGAATTATGCTGCAGCAAATTTGAGTATGCATCAGACTGACTTAGTACATGGATGGGAGAACCACATTTTTATGTAGTGTCCAAAATTCTAAATAATTTCAAGTTTCACTCATAATTGTTTTCCTTTGAACAATTGATTCCAATGTACAAAGACACACATTTTAAAGGACTCATTTTGTTTGATTTTTTAATATCTATCTTTGTATATTTTTCTCAAGGTTAACATGTTTATATGTATCTTAAAAATGGAAGCATTTTCTCCCCATTGGCTAAAGTTGTCACTATCTTGATGTAATTTGTTTTTTCTCATCTTAGTGTTTACTCCTAAAGTGGTTTTTTATTTTTTATTTTTCATTTATTTATTTATTTTTTTTGCGGCACCGGGGATCGAGCTCACAAGCTCGCGCCTGCCTGACAGACGCGTAAGCCGCTGAGCCAAACTCCGGGCCCTAGTTTTTTTTGAGGCAGGGTCGCACTGTGTAGCTCAGGCCGGCCTTGCGCTCGCGTTGTAGCCCAAGCAGGCCTAGAACTCACAGCACTTCGCCTACCTCAGCCTCCCTCCGCCTACCTCAGCCTCCCGAGTGCTGGGATTAAAGGCGTGCGCCGCCAAGCCTGGCTTCTAAAGTGTTTATTTTGAAAAAAAAAAAAAGACGCCCAAAACGAAACCTTTGTACCTTTGAGCATGACTTGACTTTACTGGACTGTCATGCTAAATATCTGTTTTGTTTCTGCATCTTGGAACTACACTATTGAATGTACATAAATTAAAGAATTTTCCACATCCTTACTATGTTTAAAGACTTATCTTTATATAATGATTATATTTACCTGTAGGAAAGTGTTTTTACTTTGTTTCTATTATAACTGATAAGGTAGTTAGAGCAGCTGTCATTTTGCTAATATTACATACTATGTTTTTTGTGTTTGTTTCTTTAATGCTAATGTTTGATCTTACAAGTTTATAAGTGTGTCTAAAACATTGTAAAGAACAAAACATAAAAAATTCTGTATGAAAATATTTGGTGTTTTTACCAGCTATTTTATTTTGTTTAACTAATCATCTTTATTCATATATAAATTTATGGTTTCTTTTATTTTGTCTTTGTATTTACTCTAAGTTTCCATCTTATTTTAGTTATTCCTACCATCTATTTACTTATTTGGATGCTTTTTCAAATTTCATACCTTTCTACCAATTTATTAGTAATATATTCTAATTTCTTCCTTTGTAGCCAGTACTCAACATAAATATTTATAGTAATTAATTTAAAACTACCCAGTGTACTTACTTTGAAACAGCAATATTAAAATCCTGTCTGAGTGTTAAGTTGGATGCAAAACAAAATTGCAAGATGAATCTCTAGCCTCACGTTACACTGGGATATAAAAATACCTTACAGTCCAAAGTTATATAAGAAGGACTCTGGGGAAAAAATAAAGAAGCACACACACAATGAGTTCATGCTCATTATGTGAAGATCACAGTAAAGATCAGACAATTTGATCATCAATAATGATAGCAAATATAATTAATATATAAATTTAAATGTATTTTAATGCATTCTTTTATAATGATATACAAAATTATCACCTAAGGATGCCAAATATTTAAATTTTGATTTCAAAATTCATGCCATTTTTCTGCATTTCCTATAAGAAAAACATCTTGGGGTAATCAAACATAAAATCATTCATTTTCTCTTATGAAATAATATTTTACATAAAGAGAAAAACTAGAAACACAATATCCTTATTTTGTGAGTAATGGTTAAATAATGAATCTAAGCAAGAATCAAATTAGTGTTTGTTTTCATGGCAAAAATGAGAAAGCCAACTGAAACCAGAGCAGTATTTTAAACTTAAATTTTCACATTATTGAATCTTAAAGTCTACTTACTATTGTATAGAAACTATAGAAAACAGAGAAGCATATTTTCTGTCTCAATCGAAAGATAACTTCCTCTTTAATAACAATGCACATAAAGATAGAAGGTTCAGAATTTACCACCCAACTAATATCCCAAATTTCACTTAATAAATTTAACTACTCAGAGCAATCCCTCTGGGGGGTATCATCTGGCGGCCACTCAAGAAGCAAGATCACCAATCCAAGGTGGTCTATTTTGTCCTAGTCAGGAGTAGAGAAAAGTTCTTGCCATGGAGGAAATATTCACAAACAGAAAGGAAAGACAGGAGGTTGTCAAGAATATCAAAATTTTAATTAAATATAAGATGTTCATAATCTTAATTAATATAGGAGAATAATCAAAACAAGAAAACACAATTGAAATTTATATGTGTGGCTGGTTATACGTTTTCAGAAGGATTGCCATTTTCTTTGTACAACAGAAATATTTAAAGATAAATTTAAAGACTTCTTAGAATACAGGAAAGAAAATAGAAAGCAAAGAATTTATGACAAATGAATGACCAACTCACAAAAACAAGTGTCCAATGAACATGAGTTGCAGAAACAAATTACATGGTAGATAGTTTTCATATACTGAATGGGTAAATGTAAGGAAAAATTAACAGTATTTAGGTATCTTTACCTTTCCAGAACATTAAAGATAAAAACAAAATCATGTGCACATTATTTATACATGAACTCTTACAATGGAATAAGCAGATTATCTCTAAGGGAACAAGAATCAGATTAACATCATGTAATTTATCAAGACCTAAGTACCTCAGATAATGTATGAGTATCTGAAGGGAAGTGGATTTATCTAAACTAAATTATCTAAAATAAATGATTTATCTAAAATAAATTATATGGGCATCCAGCAACCCACAGCCATCCAAGAACCCTCAGTGATGCCCATAGGGATTTGAATTCTGCACCCAGCAACCTGCCCACTCCTGGGAACTATGTCTGAGGCCCACAGGGGCCATGAGTCTGTGCTCAGTAACCTGCAGTCATTTAGGAACATTAGGTGAGGCCCCTGGGGACAAGGAGTCCAGAACCAGTGATGTTCAGTCACCCAGGAACACTTGATGAGGCCCAAAGGGACTGTGAGTCTGCCTCCAGTGACCCTCCCACACCTGGAATCATCTCTAAAGTCTGCAGAGCTTGGGAGTCTGTACCAGAAACCTTCAGCTATTAGCTACCCTCCATGAGGCCTGCTGCCAGATAGTCTGCCAGCACAAGAAGCAACTAGGATTTGGCATTTGACTCATTTGAAGGAACATAGGACAATGCAAAAACAAAAGAACAAACTGCAATCTCAGATTTCCAGCATATCCATATCTAGTGCATGAGACATAGTCATAGATTAAATGAGAAATCACACACCTGAAATTTCTGAAATGATAGCAATGGAGGTAAAGAAACAACTCCAGGAAGCTGTAAAGGAAATCAGATCAGAAATAATCTCTCAAGTAAAACCAGAAATGATAAACAATGAAAGAATTGTTGAATACATCCAAAGAAGACATAGATTAAAAAAGAAATAGGGAAGCATAGCAAAATGATGGAAACCTTGAATGAACAATAGAAGAAACAATTAGAATAAATGAAATAGATTCAAGGAGATATCCAGGAAATTAAAATTTCATTTAAAGCTGGCAAAAATGCATAAATGAAATTGAAGACAGACTCTCAGAACTTTACAGGATTATGGCTAGTGATCATGAAAGGAAAGATCTCTTATAAATGATAAGGAATCAGGAATAGCAATTCAATAACTGCAAGGTGATGCAAAGAGAAACAATGCAAGATTGATAGGTGTCATCGAAAAAGGAGACAACACAAATGACATCAAAAATTATTTGCCAAAGTAATAGCAGAAAGTTTCCCACACATGGGAAGAGAATCAGACATACAGATAAGTGAGGCATATAGAATTCCATTTATCCATAACCAAAGCAAATCTACACCCAGACATATAATAATCAAATTCAACATATGAAGAGAATATTAATAACTGCTAGAGAAAAGAAAGAGATCACCTATATAGGAAAGTCTATCAAAATCATGGCAGACTTCTCAACAAGAACCATCAAGTCAAGAAGAGCTTGGAGTGAAGTACTTTAAATTCCGAAAGAAAAAACTTCCAACCCAGACTGATGTAATCTTCAAAACTATCTTTTAAAGTTAATAAGAAATGAGATAATTCCACAACAAAGAACAACTGAAAAACTTCATCCACCCAACCAACCCTATTAAGAGTACTAAAAGACATTCTAGAGAGAGATAAAAATCACAATTACAACAACAACAACAGAAAGAAATCAACAAGCAGGAGGAGCAATTAAACAGAGAGGAAAAATTGGGAATCAACAGCAGAAAGATAATATGACAAAGATGAGCTAATACATATCAGTTATCACCATTAATGTAAATGGTCTCAATTCACAAATCAAAAGAAACAGACTGGCAGAGTAGATTAAGAAGCAAAATCCAATAATATGCTGTATACAAGAAACACACTTAACTCAAAAGGATGCTTATAGACCGAAAGTCAAAGGATAGAAAATAATACTCCATGAGACAGAAACCCAGAAAAAAGCAGAGATAACTAGTCTGTTTGCAGATAATGTGAACTTCACACCAAGAATGATCAGAACAGATAAAGATGGTCACTACGTACTTATTAGGGGAAAACTTCAAGAGAAAGAGATAATGATTATAAATATGGGAGCCAAATATGGGAGCACCAAACTATGCAACAAAAATATTAGTAGACATGAAAAATCAAACAAGCAGTAATACAATTATAATGGGTTACCTTACACCAGCGACACAAAGAGACAGACCAACTAGGCAAACAAATCACAAAATAAATAACAGAACTGAATCAAGTTTGTGAACAAATGGACTTAGTGGAGGAATACAGAATGTTCCACCCCAAAACATCACTATGCACATTCTTGTCAGGTGCACACTGGATAGTCTGTAAAATAGACCATCTAGTAACCCATAGAACATGCTTAAGTAAATGCAAAGGAATTGAAATTATCCCATGCATATTATCTGATCATAGTGCACTGAAATGGGAAATTAATGATAAAGAAACCCCAAAAGCTTCATAAACACTTGGAAATTAAATTGTACTCTATCAAACAATCAACGGCTCACAGAGGAAATTAAAGAAGAAATTAAACAATATATACGATCAAACAAAAATGCAAATACAACTTAACAGAACCTGTGGGATGCAATGAAAGCAGTCCTCAGGGGGAAAATTATAGCAGTGAATCCTCGTATCAACAAAACAGAATGAGCACAAATAAACAACCTAGTGCTGCACCTCAAATTTCTAGAAAAAGATGAAATCAAATTCAAAGCCTAAAGAAGAGAAGAAATTATAAAGATCAGAGCAGAAATTACCACAATTGAGACTAAGTAAACAATACAAAGAATTAATGTATCAAAATGTTGGTTCTTTGAAAGGATAAATAAAATTGATAAACCTCTAGCCAACAGCATCAGAAAAAAAAGAATAGAAAAATCTTAAATTCATGCAATAAGGAATGAAAAGGGTGAAATCACTACAGATCCTGTGGAAATACAGAAGATCATCAATACCTAGTTTGAAAAACTTTACTCAGATAGGCTGGAAAACAGAATAAATGGACAGATCCCTACAAACATGTGAATTACCAAAGCTGACCTCAAGAGGATATAAAACTTCCAAATAACCCAACATCAGTTAATGTAATTGAAAATGTAATTAAAAACTTACAAAAAACAAAACAAAAACAAACAAACAAAACTCAGGTTCTGATGGATTTAGGGCTGAATTCTACAAGAAATTTAGAGATGATCTAATACCAATACTCCTTAAACTCTTTAATGAAATTCAAATGGAAGCAATTTTCCCTAATTCGTTACGGAATGCAAATATTATCCTGATACCAAAACCAGAGAAAGACCCAACCAAAAAAGAAAAATTACAGGCCAATCCCTTTAATGAACATAACTGCAAAAAATCCTCAACAAAATTCTAGCAAACACAATGCAGTAAATCATCAAGAAGATTATATACCACAACCAAGTTAGATTCATCCCAGAAATGCAGGATAGTTCAACATACACAAATCAAAAAACATGATGCACCATATTAATAGAGCTAAAGACAAAAATCACATGATCATCTCAATAAATACAGAAAAATCTTTTGATGAAGTTCAACACTCGTTAGTGGTAAAAGCCTTAGAGAAAATCAGAATTTATAGTCTTTACTCAATTTGATGAAAGCCATGTATGACAAACCCACAGTAAACATCATCCTAAATGGTCAAAAACTGAAAGCTTTCACTCTGAAATTGGGAACAAGACAAGGTTGTCTGCTATCATCACTCCTATTTAATATGGTTTTGGAAGCATTAGCCAGAGCAATTAGACGAGACAGAGTAATAAAAGAATAAAGATAGGAAAGTAAGAAGTTAAAGTATCATTATTCACAAATGACATGATACTCTACATAGAAGACCACAAAAACTCCACCAACAGACTGCTAGAACTAATAAGCAAATTCAGCAGCATAGGTAGATATAAAGTCAATACTCAAAAGGTAATTGTATTCTTTTACAGAAACAACAAACTCACTGAGAGAGGAATTAGGGAAATCACATCCTTCACAATAACATCAAAAAAATGAAATACTTAGGAATCAATCTAACAAAGGAAGTAAAATTTTTATACATTGAAAATTGCGGTGCTCTGAAGAAAGAAATTGAAGAGGAATTCAGAAAATGCAAAGATATCCTTTGCTCATGGGTAGAGAGAACTAACATTGTAAAAATGACCATACTCCCAAAACTGTTAAACAGGTTTAATGGAATTCAGATCAAAACACCATTAGCATACCACACAGCTCTAGAGAAAACATTCATAAAATTCATATGTAACCATAAGAGACCTAAAATAGCAAAGGCAATCCAGGGCAACAAAAGTAAGGCAAGAAGCATCACAATCTCAGACTTAAAATTATACTTCGAAGCTGCTGTAATAAAATCAGCTTGGAACTGTCCAAAGGAAAAAAAAAATAACCTGCTGATCAATGGAACAGAACAGAAGATACAGAAACAACTACAAACACAGTCAGTCATCTAATCTTTGACAAAGGGGCCAAACATATTCACAGGAAGAAAATCTTTTTAATATGTTATGTTGGAATAACTGGCTTTCTAATTGCCAAATAACATCAAAAAAATGAAATACTTAGGATTAAACCAAACATCTACCTGTCGTCATGCACAAACTAAAGTCAAAATGGGTCAAAGATCTAAATATTAAGACAGAAACACTAAACCTACTAGAAGACAAAGTACATAAAAGTCTTGAGAACATAGGGGCCGGCTCAGAGTTGCATGAACAAAAACCAAACTGCATGGAAAGCACTTCAAAGAATCAACAACTAGAATCTCATCTAACTAAAAAGTTTTTGCACATTGAAAGAAATCACCAACAGAGTTAAAAGAAAACCCACAGATTGGGAAAATATTTTTACCGACTGTCACTCAAAGGACTTTTATCTAGTAAGTATAAAGAATTGAAAAAATCAGGTCCCTCAAATTTAAAGACCCAATTCAAAAATGGGCATCTGAGATGAATACATAAGTCTCAGAAGAAGAAATACAAATGCAAATAAATATATGAAAAAATGTTCCACATCATTGGTCACTCAAGAAGTGCAAATTAAAACAACACTGAATTACCATCTGATTCCCGAAAGAATGGTTAACATCAAGAAATTAGCCAGTAACAAATGCTGGTGGAGCTGTGGGGAAAAACGAACTCTTCTCCATTGTTGGAGTCTAGACTGGTTCAACCACTGTGAAATCAGTATGGAGATTCCTGAAAAAACTAGCACTAGAGTTTCCAATTGACCCGGGTATTCTCCTCCTGGAGATTTTCCAAGAAGAATTGAAAGCATCGTACCACATCTATATATGTGCCCCCATGTTTATAGCAATACAATTTGTAATTGCTAAACCTTGGAAACAACCCAATGCCCATCAACTGAGGAATGGACAAAAAAGATGTGGTATTTTTGTATAATGGAATACTACTCAGCCATAAAGAATGATAAACTTGAGGTTTTTTATTTATAGGTAAACGGATGCAACTAGAAACCATACTCATAAGTGAAATAAATCAAACTTGCATGTGTAAACACCATATTCTCTCCTGAGTCAAAAAACTGAAAGAGTAAATAAGAGGCAAAAGTTAAAATAGATATAGTAAAAGAAAGAAACTGCTCAAAAGGAAGTGATATAGTTTCATCAGTCTTGCATGCCTGTATCTGGTAACCTGAGCAATGACTTCAAGCATAAAAACACGCAATATAGCAACCATTGTTAAATTCCTATCATCTTGTTTTGAAAAACTATATTGCTATTGTCTTGTCGTTTTTGTTGCTGTCATTTGCTTTTGTTGTTTTTTATTGTTTGTTTGCATCTTGATTTTTCTGTTTTTCCTCTTTAAAATAAAAAATAAAAAATTAAAAGTAAAGAATCAAAACGTAATGGAGATATTTTCATATGTGGAAAGTAATATCCACTCATTCTTAGAAAGCTCCTTTAACAAAGTAAAGAAGTAAAACAAAAAGGGAAAAGCTTTGTGATCCAACATTATAGTGAGGTAGTTGCAGATAAAAGGCAGAGCAAGTTATGTTTCAGTCACAGCTTTTTCCTTTTATGCAACTGAGAGTTATAAAACAGTGTTATTAGTTGAGTTCATACTTTGATAAATTTTTGCTTTACTTTCTGTCCTCCATTTTCTACATGGGTTGTCAGTGGTCTTAATGAGAATCATCACTGATACATACTGATGATTTTAAAATGCATATCTGGTCCTGATCTCTTTTTTGATCTTCAAATTTAAAATGTAACTGTCCACTTGGCCTTTTTCTTTTAAGCATGTAAGAGACAAATCTAACTGCAAATGATCAAAATAGAACTCAGAATTCTGTCCTTCCTTCAACCTGCTTATCTGAAATTTTTTTCATCAAAGACACTAGACTATTTTAAATTATTAAAGCATAGAATAGAAATCATTCTCTCCCTATTCAATGCAACAGTCTTATTGTGTTCACAACCAGAATATATTTCAATTCCAATCACTTCTGTTTGTACCTCCACTCTCCTAGTTAACTCTATGGTCACTTTTAATCTGAATTAAAGTAATAACCTCTTAACTCTTCTCATTGAGTCTATTGATGGTATTAGTGCTCAGTTCTCCACAGATTAATGAGGATGAAATCTGGAACCAATCACAAGTCTTTCTCAATAGAATAAATTTCTTGATGTTGCCATAGCTTGGGCCCTAGCTATCTACCTGGGACTCCTTCAGTGAGGTCCGAGCTCCTCATGGGTGTCACCATGCACAGTGGAAAGAAAGAACAAGTGATAAAAGGCCGCTATAGCAGGGAACTGGGATGAACAGTTGTCCACGGGGAACAAAAGGCCACAAAGCAGCCGGAACTTACGTATTTATTGATTGTATCTGTGTCAAGGTCAAGGGACAAAGTGCAATGGTTGTTTCTGGGAACACTAATGGCAGCTAGGGTGACTAGTAACAACAAAACACTCTTGCAAGGAAGAGACAAGGAGTAATACGGAAACTGTAGTTTCCCCAGGTGCCTTATTGTCCTCAGTGGGTTTTAACTTGCTCTATGAGCACCACAGTGTCACTAGGCTAGGGTTTTCAGCTTTGATAGAAGAAAGCTAAGAACTTCCTCATTCCAATCTTGCTCAAACGGCAGGAGGAGAACAGCCTTGGACATTCTCTAGACTTGATTAATAATTGACGGTCCCAGACAGTTATCTTTATGAAGAAGTCTTCTTTATTTAATAACCACCTCTTCCTTACCCACATGGTTGTTCCTCCTTTCAGAATATTTTTTACATGGAAAATAGCCATGTACTTGCCTGATGAATCTGATCTTTACTACATTTACCTACTTGGCGCTTCTTGCTAAGAGTTTCTTGTCAGAGGGCAACTCTTTATAGAGTTCTTACTCATGGTCACAGTGTGCCTAAGGTATTTTCCCTGCCTGCTTTAATGAATCCCTATTAGTCCCCACTACAACCATTTTTTTTTCTCTACAACATATACCTTTTTCTCTAAAATGATTGTTTTCTTTTATTATTGCATATTTGTCTTGTACACTAGCATGTATATTTTATGAAAAAAGAAAATCTTTTGTCTTTTCCAAAAATGTATTTCTAACAATTAGAAGAGTAAATTTAAAGAACTACCTCAGAGTATTTTTGAACATCAGAATGAATGTGTGAATAGTGTTTCCTGGCGATCTTTTATCTAAGTGTCATTTAGTTATCTTTATCTCTTTAGTGGCAGCAAGATTAAACTTACTATCATTCTTAAATTGACATCAAAATGCAGTTCAAAGCACCAAAGATTAGTTTAACTTAAATATTACTCTTGTAAGGTAAATACTAGGGTTGATGGTACTGTTCAAAATAACGTAGCAGTTGGGTTACTTTCTCTGAGAAAAATCAGGAAATGAAGAGTTGTTTTTAAAACTTCAAAATTAGAAAGAACAACATAACCAATGCCAGATATTCTGCATGAAATACCATTGCAAATTCAGAGCTGATATAATGAGTGAAGAATACCATTTTCTCCAGCTCTACTATGATTCGTGGACCATGGAAAAAATAACAAAAAATAACTTTGGAGAGGAACACAAAAGAATTTTATCTTTATCATAACTAAATAGGGATATTTAAGTCCCAGACATGTGGTAATGTTTAGGAGGAAAAACTCATTTAAGGTTTTATGATTTCCATAAGTAGAAATGCTTGAAATAGTTTTAGAGAATATGAATTTCCGCCAATCTCTGAGTTTTAAACTCTGGTTTAAACAGATTGATTTCCTTTACGTTCCTTGTAATGCATTTCTTG
Organism: Dasyprocta punctata; assembly: GCA_004363535.1. NCBI lineage: Eukaryota > Metazoa > Chordata > Mammalia > Rodentia > Dasyproctidae > Dasyprocta > Dasyprocta punctata. Next base: position 91,775 of record RJWM01003731.1, read on the forward strand.
AAAATTATTACTATTTAGATAGTTCCTTTTAATGCCATTGAAAAGGAGAGCAGGACAAAAATGATAATGTCAAGAAAACTAAAAAAGAGAATTTCATTCCAGATAACTGCGGAATAAGTCTACATATTTGTAAAACTAGAAATCACATATGGTTACAGATCACAGCTACATAATTATTCACTATAATCAATTTTAGTAATTTCCAAACTAATAATTGAAAAAGTGATGGGTGAACCATCAGTTGTAAACTACCTAAAAGCCCCATCAGCTGGGCTGCAGTCAATTAAGCCATTGTACATAAATGCAGCAAAAGAGAGTTTCCAATGCTTCATTCTCAGACTATTCATGAGCGTAATAGACCGTGCTATTTCAATGCAAAATGTAGTCAGCTCTTTATTATCCTCACTAATGGTGCAGATAATCCAAAGTGTTAGATAATCCCCAAGCCATTTATTGTGGCATAGAAATAGACCTTTTAAGGTTAAAAAAATTCTTTCTTAAAATTGGGGTTGATTTATCCACTGACTGTAGACACAACTGAGACCTTTCTGTCCTTGCAGGCAGCAGATAAGAATGAAGATTCTGAGTCTTTGACAGTACCTCAGCATTTAGTCTACATTTTTTTTTAACTCAGTAAGGTACTATTCTGAAATACTTTCAGAGCTTTGATTCATATGTCTATTCCAGATATTTGCTTTTTCTTTACGAAAATTCCAAGTAAGATTCAAATGTATTAAAAAAAAAAAGAGTAAAGGGTTCAAATTTCTTTAAGATCAGAAATTTCACACTGGTATGTATATCACTCAAACTTTTCAATTCTGGCTTGACCAACGCTTATTGTATTCATCTATTTACTGCTTCTCTTTTAAAATTCAGTACCTTGCATTTCAAGACATTTAATCTTTACCTAATTGGCATCTCATAAATGCACATTTAAATTCCGATCAGTCCAAAAATATCTTTATTGTTCAGAATCCGTAAGTTTCAGAGATGTAAAGCTTTAAGGAGACACTATTAATTTTTTTTATCACAAAAATCAGCTAAAATGGGTCCTAGGAGATGAAATAACTTGCTGAATGTGAAAAAGTGAGCAGAAGCATTAGATCAAAGGTTATTTGTTTTTCCCCTAAATATTTTGTTTTATTCTTAAGAGGTGAATAAATGTTCTGCATACTGTTAAATAAACATTCAGAATTTTCTCCTTCAGTTTGCGTTTATTTATAGACTCCTTTCCTGGCTTCTTCTCCCACTCTAACATGAGTAGATTTTGTCAGAAAATCTGCTTAAAAATTTTTAGCATCAGTTGTGACTTTTTTAGAACAGAATCTTTTTTTTTCAGAATTTTTTTAATTTTAAAGAGAATCAAACCAAACAAAATAAAACACAATAGAATCAATCAAAATAAAACAATGAGCATGATACATGACTTCAAAAAAAAAAAGATAAAAGGAAATCAATAATGGCTACCATAATGCCTCTTGTTATATTCAGAATAACTGTCCATATCATCAGGCATAATAAAATCAAACAAAATAGTACAGAATAAAATCAATAAAAACAAAACAATGGAAGCAATGCAGGACTTAGAAACAATAGTAAAACAACAGGGGTTACCATAATGCCTCCTGTTATCTTCTAAGTAGTTGCCTACATCATCAGACATAATACAATCAAACAAATCAAAATAGAAAAAAATCACTCAAAACAAAACAATGAAAGCATTACAGGTCTTCCAAACAAGGTAATAGGAAATCAATAATGGCTACCATAATGTACTTTGTTATCTTTGAAATAGCTGTCCAGACCATCAAATATAATAAAATTAGACAAATTGAAACAGAATAGAAACTTATGGAGTGTGGAATGAGACAGTTCAAAAGTGTTCTTCATAGCTGTAGTTGATTGGGTGGAAACTTCAAATATCATCAGTAATCACAGTAAAGAAAATCAATCATTGATTGGAAAACATTCATTTGTCACTTTTCTTTCTTGTAACTACAAAACAAATATGCATTGAAAGTTGCACTTTCCATTAAATTATGCCTAAAAGTATTTTGCCAAATTGAATACTTATTCTATATTCAGTGACAATCATGAAATCTTATATCTACACTTTATTTAGTATTTAAATCTATGTATACACTAGAATGGAAATTTAATCGCAGGTACTATTAAATTGAGGCTTTGACTAGGCATGGTGGCACATGCCTTTAGTCCCAGCACTCGGGAGGTTGAGGTAGGTGGAGCATTGTGAGTTGGAGGCCAGCTTGGGCTACAACGCGAGCACAAGACTGGCCTGAGCTACATAGTGTGACCATGCCTCAAAAAACCAGGGATGGGAGTTTGGCTCAGTGACTTAAGCACCTGCCCTGGCAGGTGCGAGGTTGTGAGTTCAATCCCTGATGCCACAAATAAATAAATAAATAAATTGAGGCTTTGTAAATTCAGCATGACTTATATCTCAGAAAAATGACATTGAAGTTTAGGAAATTTTCTAACATTATTTTATAATATGTTAATCATGATAAATGTGCACAAGAAGTAAAGTTTAGTATAAACTAAAACTAAAACTTTTATTAATGTTTTACAGCATAACAGAATCAAACCCTAATGAAGGTATGCACATTACTTTAAATTATTTCTAAAAAACTCTGTAAACTCAATGATCACTGAATAGTCCTTTAGAAATTGACTACTGCATTCATCATTCTAGAAAATCTCTTTTTCTCCTGTCTTCTCTTTCTAAAAAAGGAGTTCTTTTACCTTTTCAGAATGCAGGAAAATGAGAAAATAAAATCTTCAAAATAGTCTCAAACTTCACTTCCTCTTAAGCATTAGTCACTATTTTTTCAAGTAAAATATTAAATTGAATAATGTTAAATTCTTAGTTTTTTATATAAACTTTAAAGTCTAGATGGAAATGTGGTAAAGATTCTTTTATAAGGATAGAAACCATGGTTATGACTTTTGAAGAGTTAAAACTACCAATGTTAATCGATAGTCTTTATTGAGTTCACCAGACACCAAATGTCTTTATATTTATTGCCTCATTTCATCCTTACCACAATCATCCCATTATTATTCTTCCTTATTTATTAATAAATTAATTGCTTTTCAGAGATTTTAAACAACTTGACTTAGATTACAGAGCCATTACATGTCCTATACTCCATCTTTTTCTTACATCATGATACAGGAAAATAAATCCATATTGCACCTATAAAGCAGACCATGTCTTACAGTGAGAAATCAATGTTTTACTTCATGTCTAAAAACATTTTCCCTAAGATATTGCATTCTTCCAACATTTTTCCCCTATCATCCAAAGATCCATATCTTAATATTTTCATGGAGTACTTTTCACTGATACTAAACACACCTTCAAATTAAGGTGTATGTATGCATGCATGTGCATGCACACACACACATACACACATAAAATGTTTGGAATGAGCAGGTAACTATGAGTTGTGGGGCAAAGGATACAGCTCAGTGGCATAAGTACCTGCCTGGCAAGTACAAAGTCCTGAATTTGATTCCTAATACCAAAAAGAAAGAAAAATATATATACTTGTCTATTAATGAAATGGTAGAAAGGATTGGTAAAAGGCTATGGCAGTGGAGGGGAGATGACCTGCTCCATGTTAAGCATTCATGAAGCTGATTTATATTTATAAGTAAAGTAGTATTTTATTTAACTCGAATGCTTTGCCATTCCAATTCCAGGTGATTTAATAACCTGATTTGATGGCAATGTAATAGACAGATGACAACTGTCTATTAGAGTTGACTTCAGACTACTATTTCTAATGTTTAATTGGAGTATATATAAGCATAATTTCTCAGATTTCTCCCTGAAAGAATATAAGTAAAAGAAAGAAAACTGAGCAGAAAAAGATTTTGCATTAGGCTACTTGCTCCCAAGGACTTATTTATCTCTACTTTTTTACATACTGTTAATTCTCCTAACAGGCAAACTTTCATGCAGTGGGAAGCAAATTTATATACACTTTTCTACCTTCTAGCTTTCCTCTCACTAAATAACCCTTCATAATTTTTTCTTTATGTATAACAAACCCTAAATACATACTTGCAAGATAATTTATTTTTTTGTTTTATATGTAAATGTTCCTACATGCTCATAGCTGGGCCTTTTGAAAGGTGGTTGAATACTGGAGATATTGTTTAATAATGCTTAATAATGGAGATAAAGTTTAATAATAGAGATAGTGTTTAATAATGCTATATACATGTTCCCCAAGAGTCTATGTACTCATAGTTGGGACTTTTGAAAGGTGGTTGAATAACGGAGACCATGTATCTGACTTCCTGTTGGAAAGTGGGGTCTGGCTGGAAGAAGGCATTTCTGGGGTCATGACCTGGAAGGGTGTATCTCCCCTTTGGGATCCATCTATCCTTCTCTGTTTTCTGACCACTGCGACATGGATGACCTTTCCTCCACTATGCCTCTCTGCTATGCTGTGCAAACTGCTGATCGTAGACTGCAACTGTGAGCCAGACTAAGCCTCTACTCCTTTACATTAAGTTTTTGGGTATTGTGGAAGGGAAGCCACCAAGACACCTTGTATAATGGCATCCAACCATTCTTCTTAGAATATTGTCTCATTAAATTTTAAAAATAAAATTTTCTGCTTCACTTGCCATTTGTCAAATATCTATTTTCTATCTTTCATTTTTCTTTCACTCTTTTCTGTTGTCCTTTTCTTCTTGTGTGATGCAGAGCTTTTTTGGCCAAGCTCATCTATAGCATGGTTTTTGGTAAATTTTAGTATTTTCAGATAAACATAGCAAATATTTTCACTTAGATGCCTGTCACAGCCACTTTAAACTAACTTTATCTAAAGGAAAGCTTGTTCTTTTGCCGACAATTTGCTCTGCCTTTTGTGCTTCCTAAACAGACTGATGGTAATTCTTCCACATGAATCAAAGCTACTGGTAGGGTTCTTTGAATTGTACTTCTCCTCCTTGGCCCCTTTGATTATCAAATTCTTTAAAATCATTCTCTAATTAGTTCTCCAGTATGCAATAAGTATATTTCCGATAACTCATTTTTCACATCAGTTAGTACAACAATCTTTTCAATGCAATCTTTCTTCTTGAAATTCAGTTTCTGTACTGAATGTAGAGAATGATGCCGCCAAAAATATACCTTTGATTGACACTCTCTCTCTATTGAAAAAGCCATTCACTGGTTCGACATCAGAGAAGTACAAAAATCAACATATGAACTAGCTTTTTATACAACCCTTCTTCTTTCATCTTTCACAGTTATCTTGTCTTACACATTTAACATCCAGTCACGTCTATCATTATTTCACTATTTCTCATGGGTTTTAATCTTCCTGGAATACTGCTCCACTTTGTGTACACATTCATTAATTGCTTAAAAACAAGGTCTTTAGTTAGGTATTTGCTTTTTAGGATAACTTTGTCTTTCCATATACTATTGCATTTCACAGTGAGTCTGGTCTAATCAGCCCTCTAATATTATTCCATACGATGCACACTCATTTGAGGTATCACACTGAAATTTATCTGCCTCTTTATTTTTTTCTCTTGCTTGCTCTTAAGAAATTGTTCACTTGCCATGATGCATTCCTCATTTACTGTATTACTGTTTTAGTTGATCTTTTAGAAGTGTCAAAATATAGTTGGAGTTTAATAAATAAAATTTGCTGAAAGAGTCACTAATACTAATATTTTCTAAACATTTAGAATCTGAGGAATGCCAACTAAGGCAATGTAATTTCTAAGAAAAATGAAACATTCAAAATATTTAAACAATGATCCATGCATCAGTTTTCTGTTAAAGCGATTAATAGAATTCCTTACTGTTAAGAAGATGGGGATTGATGGGAATCATACTTGGGATTTTAACATTTTCTGCCTCAATGGGATAAATTGAGTCTAATAAACAATTGCAAAGTAAGTGTATCAGTAAAAGGATTATGCAAAATATATTTTAAAATCAAGGACATGGGCCACTTTCCTCTAGATGTCTAAAAATAATATCAATAGGTCTAATACATTTTGAAGTTGGCAATCTGCTTTACCAAATGCTTTCTAGGGAAAAGGAGTGAAGGACGCATCAATTATTCTGTGAAGTTTAAAGGTGGTACTTCAAAACACAAAGCTGCAGAAAGACTCTAAGATTTATGGGTAAGGTAATGTTTTATATTGGTATCTTTGAGTTCTGATTAAGCCTATAAAAATCTTAGAGGAAAAAGTGGCTAGTTTATAAAAATAAATGTGCTGCTGAATGTGTAGGCACAAATACAGAGGAGTTTTCAAAAAAGGACAACAATAAATTTTGAGGTTGATCAGGATCAGTTAAACTACCTTAAGATGTAATTTCTTGATATAGACAGCTTCTAAATGTACATGTAACTGGTGGTAAGATTATAATTCAAACCAGTAAAAGTCAGAAAACACAAATGCAAAGATAAGCCATAATTTACACCGCTGAGTTTTACTTCCCTTTCCTGGCTTCATTTGAAATTCTTCCAAGAATCTAAAGTCGAAACTATGTCTGAAAGAAGCAATCCTGAGAAAACCTAAAATCTTCTGTCACCACTTAGGCAAAGGAGAATCCACAAGACCGCAGAAGTGCAGTGTGATCCTTCCCAGGAACATAATGTACAGTACTGTTTACTCAGTAGGGAAAAAAATTAATTGTAGTGTGCAATTTCAATATATCTAAATGGACACTATTTTGGCATGATTGCCTATTGTTATAAATGTTATTTCCTTTAGCAGTATGCATTGTAAATAGGTATGCGTGCATACACATTTTTGATAATTAAAAATAAGTAAAATTTTATGTGCAACCACCAAGATAAAATCACTGGTAAAGGCGCTAAACTATTCTTAAAATTGAAATCTCTAGATGTCTATAACAGAATAGTCATTATTTTAACAAGACAAGGACTTAAATTATAGATGCCTTTCTCTCTGTCACATACTCATATTAACATCTAGGTAAAGCATAAATGCTTCCTGAAATTATTGATTTTCTTTGTATAAATCTATCTGAACTATATCGTGGAGTCATTAGCAGGCAGCCTTACAAATTATGTACTGAGAGAATTTACTGGAGAGGTAAGAGAATCAGGACACATTTGCCATTTGCTCAACTAACTGTAGCTACTGTGTGCATTTTAATGTGTGCAGCCTCTGCAAAACAGTTTTTAACGAGGCTATTATTCTTTTCCTTATATTATTCCCCTAATTCCCTTCTATATTCTTTAAAACCCTAATCAGCAAAATCATTCACAAAAACTCTTTTTAAAGTGAAACAGTTAAGTTCAATGTGGTATCAATGGACTTAAGTGTTATATCTTTAATAAGTGTGTATTAAACATTTCAAAGTGAGTCAACTCCATTTATTTGTATGGTAAATAATAATAATGACCTTAATAAGGTATTATGCATATTTAATGAGTTTTTAATGCAAAACATATTTCCTAATATGGAAAATATACCAAACGTAATCTTTTAATTCTAGTAATTGCGTTTCCTAAAATCTGTTAAGAGCAGAAGCTTCCAAGTGAATGCTAATGAATTTACATCCAAGTCTTTGTAGAAAATCCCACACATCCAAAAGAGTTAATATTGAATATGAAATATGCATGCAAATTAACTGTGGTGCAGGCAATAAATGTATATGAATGCTGGCCAAAAATGTTAAGAATACCAATGAAAAAGGAATAAATGCAATCCAACATATTTGAATTCAAGGCCCAAGCGTAACAAAGATAGAGTTTCAAATGAGATATTCCTAATTCAAATATTTAGAAGAATCATTATTTCTATAGCATGATCCTACACAAAAAGTATTTCTGCATCCTAGTGCTATAATCAAGAAACTAATAAAAGTTTAGTAACATTGTGAAGCTTAAGCATGTTACACTTTAAATAACACAAATTATCTAGAATTCCAGATATAATGCTTTCAATTTAGAGAATATTAAAACTTTAATTTGGTTTAAAATATTCCAGGGGGAAAATTCCCTATGAATTTTTAAGAGTTCATCTTCCCTAAAACACTGAAATTTTTAATGATTCTACTGAATATCCATAAAACCCTAATGCTGTATGGGTATAGAGTATTGTGTATGTATGAGTATGTATTAGGTTATAATCTAAGTAATATATTTTATCTTACTACAACTGGACTGAATATTAATCAAAATATCTGCCTCCTAAATCTATCTCTGGAGTCCAGACTTTTTTTCAAAATTTAGTATGCCATGCTCTCCATCTGGGTAGAACACACACTCTAACTTAGCACATAAACAGCCCCCAGCAGGGTGTACTAAATCTTTCTTCTTGTCCCAAATACAACTTATTCACACAGATGTTAGGGTAAACTAATTTGCATATCAAATTATCAATGCATTGTCAATAATTTGTGGAATAAAACATACACTCACTATCTTAGTCCACAAAGGTATACTGAACTCGATCAAGAATGCTATCCAGTCTCATTTCTCATAACTCAGTTCTGAGATGTTTTATACATGAATGTCCTTGCAGAGACCCTTCTTCCTTTCCTGGGGTATCATTGTTTTGTCTCTTCCCTTAATAAATGCTTAACCATTTTCAAGGGATCAAAGTGTAATGATTTGTGCAGTATTTTGCTTAATATGCTACTGTCAGGGAGGATACTATTATTGATATAATATTGAATTATATATTAACATATTTAATCCTCACATTGGAATATCACCTATTAGACACAGAGAGCTTTGGCTTTTCTGGTACCATTATTCCCTGTTATCGTTCAAAGTGTCAGATAACAACCCAATAAATAACATAAGAAACCTACTAAGTGAAAGTTTACTAAATCTCGATGTACACTGTATACTAAGAGCAGGAGTATCTAATGGAGGAGTATCTAATTCTTCTACTCAGTTACCTTCTTTTTTAATGATTGATGTCGATAGTAGTATAATAAGCTAATCACATTACATTTTCTAACTGCGGATAGATTTAGGAATGAGTTTTGATCTAACAGAAGTCAAGAAGTGTAAGATTTTGAAAGATTCATTTGCATTAATGAAGAAGTTTAGGGAAAAAATTCTGTTTTCATCTGACAATGTCAGATGCAAATGATTTTAACTTAGGTATTCTTCTAGATCTAGGATTTCTTTTGCTGGAGGATTTATACTTGCATTTGAATTATTCCTTATACTAAAGTTACCTACAGTTGGGAGCCACTGAAACTGGAAATAGAACACACATGCAGGGCTGCAGCATGGCCGGGGCATGATTGACCTGAGAACAAAGAGACACCTCTAAGGGCAAGACAAGGTCACAGCCGAGGACACCTGGCTCCAACGCCAACTAGCTAAATAAAGACTGTAGCTGAAGGAATTTCACTACTGTAGTGAAATGCAACATGGAGATCTTCTCCTAAGGTATTTCCCCTAAATTAACATAATCTGTTACTTGGAAAAGTCCTTGAGCCACTCCCAAGGTCTGTTCAGTTTCCTGTGTCTTCCACACTAACTCTTCCCTTGTGTGAAAACTAAAGAAATGCCGGCCACCAAGGGACATTCCTTGTCTTAGCCCCCAGAGTCTCAAATTCTGGAGAGGGTTTTGATCCTACTGGAGCCTTGAAATTATACCACTTGTCTTATTTGTTTAAGCCTTCACTGTACACTCATTTGGGAGATTGGGGATCTAGGACAGGTCCCCAATAACCTACTTTATGGTATCTTTGCCATCCTTTCATAAAATTCTGCATTAAATATTTCTCCACCACAGTTTCTCTGTATTTTGTTTTCATATAGCTGTTGTCATCAAAATAAGGAGAAGTAGTTGAGACTAGTCAAGAGATTTTTGTCTCAAATTGAGTTCACTTTATTACAATTGGTCAGATTCTAAGTATTTTTCAAAAGAATATTATAAACACATCATTACACTGCACATACTTTAGTGTCTTTCTCCCTATTTTGTCTGCTGCAGTGCAAGATGATTTCAGTTTTCCTAAACTTCTCAGAATAAACACTCACGTTTTTCAACTAAATTAACCTAAACATTTATTAACCAAAATTAATAGTTTATTGTGATCTGTATTCTCTAGTCAGTAGATGTCAGTAAAAGCAGTTGACTATGAATTGAAGTTAGTACACACAGAAAATAAAACGTAGAATCTATAAACTAGAGCTAGAAATTTGATGGTCTCTTACCTGATCACCATCTTTGTTATGTAATATTCTCTAATGCAAATCAACAAAACTCACATGCATTTTAAATCTGTTGTTGATAATTCATTAACAAACATTAAAACATTGAAATTTATATTTTAATATTTTAAAATCTAAATAATTTCTATTTATTTAAATATTCAAAATAATTCACATTATAATATTTAAAAAATAATCTCTGCTTTATATATCTAATTGATAACACAGTATCAATATCTATATTCACATTCTATACTTATTTATTTTATGAAAAAAGGAAAACATTATTTTGAAAATATAGTATCTTTTAAAAGAGTTTTAAAATTTCTTTGTTTTTCTGAAAAATACTCTTGTAGTACTTTTATCCACTTTGTTTAACCATAATTAGTTAATGGACACTGGGTTTTCCTGTACATTTGTGCTGTTATGAATAAGATTGTTATCAATTTTTGTTTAAATGCATGTTCTCAATCCTCCTGGTTATATGCCTATGAATTAAAATCCTACATGATATGGTAACTGTATGTTTAGGATTGGAAGGAAGTTCCAAAATGTTTTCCGCAGTAAATACACCAATATATTTCATATTCCCTCTAGCAATGTATAAAGCATCTGATCTCTCCATATCTTTCCAATACTTATTATTTAAATTACAGTCATTTTTGATAATACAAAGCATGCAAGATGCAAAAAGTTTGAATCCATCATGCTAAGTAAAAGAAACCAGAAAGAAGATCATATTTGAAAATATAATTTATGTAAAATATAAAAAGATGTGATCCAGACAAACAGGAAGTAGATTAGTGGTTTCTAGGGACTGACATTGGAAGTAACTGCTAATGGATACATATTTGGGGAACCAGTAATAAGTATGTTCTAGAATTGGATAATAATGATTGTTACCCAACATTGTGACACCATTAAAAAGTACTGAATTGTTACATTTAAATTGATAGATTCAGTGAAATAAAAGTTTTTATTACTTTAATTGTATATCAATTCAAGTAAAAAATTAAACATCAGAAGTAGAAAAACAGTAGGCTGCATCTTTATTGCCAGTGATTCTTATACAAAAGAAAGAAAAAGATAAGAAGACCAGAAGAGTTTGTCACAATTACAATGTATCTGTTATAACTTAGATCTCGGCTGTTCCTTGAACATCTTATGTGTTCAGAAGTAGGGATTTTGGAAAGTGATTGAATCATGTTTAATCCACTGCTAAATTCATGGCTGAACCTGTGTTGTAAGTTGAGTCCTGTTTAGAAGAGGTGTCCTGAGACTTGTGCCTTTGAGACTGCTAACCATGAACTAAAACTAGGAGTGAAAATAAACCTCATCTGCTTCGATTTGACAGTGTAGGATATTTTGTCCCAGTAATAGGAGACTGACTAAGATAGTATCAGAGGCTTATGATGGGAAACAGTTTCTGGTTATAAACTAGATACAGAGAACGGATTGTAAGCAGAATTGGTGATGGTTTCTTAGCAGCAGAGCATGGGTTCAGAGTGGATGTCATGAAGGGCAAGATTAGGCAGAGGTAACACTTCCTGATTCAACCAAATTGGTGTTCATTCCCATGTGATATGACACCATGCTGAGAGAATAACTTCATGGGCCCTGATATAGTAAGGGTCGCGGACACTCCACAGAGTCTCATTTGGGCTACACTGCAGACAAAATGAAGCTCAGTGCCACCAAGATGTAAAGGAATATTATTCATTGTGGAATACTCCACAGCCAAGCCTGGGAGATCAGAATATAAATGTGCCTCTCAATCTCCATGCTGAATTTTCTGTGACTGTGACAGTTAAATGCTTAACAAGCATCAAAATTTACAGCAGAAATGACCAGCTGTGCAACAATAATTGCCATGAGTACATATTCAGATAGCAAGAAACATGTGGATATGAAAACACAACTGGCAGCCACAGAGCATGGGCTATGTTATTTAAATGTTCACATACTGAAGATACAGTTACATTATTAAATCAATCTAAATTAGCTTTTCTCCATCTTCTATCTTCATCAGTTTGGGAGCTGGAAAGGCGAGACCCGCTAGCTCTCTTATCTGCTAATGTCCACTAGTGCAACATCGGAGAACGTGGTGAACGCCTGAAAGTCAAAAAAGAGTATTGTACTTCAGCCAGTTATTCATGTATGGCTCTAACCTGAATCTAGTCTCCTCCAGTATGTGTATCCCACCAGATTAGAGCTGATAGTAACCACCTCTTTCTAATTCCCTGTTCAGTAAGGAAACGTGAATAATTGGAAATCAAACATGGTGGATACATCTACACGTAGAAATCTAGGCTTTTTTGGGGAGGTCTTTTTGTTCATTGGGTCATTTCCTATCTTTGTCATTTTCCAGGGTCCTAGAAAAGAGCAGTTAGATCTCTTTATGAGCATAGATACTATCTTGGTTTTGATCAAGATGAATCTTTTGAGTTACAGGAGAGTCTAGAAAATGTCTCAAAAATGAAGTACTTAAAGAAAACACCTTAAAGTTCAGAGACTTATGGATCAGTCTGAATTTATCTTATTGAAGTCTTACTTTTCTTTCCTCTTTGTTTCCTCAGCTGAATTGCAGCAATTTCACATGCAAGCTATCATTTATTTCAACTGTCCATCTGAGTGCATAGTACAGCATTAGTGATATTTTTAGCAATATATCAAATAATGAATACTATATTCAAGGTAGTGGTATTACTAATGTCCCCATCACTAACACAATATCCAACATCTACAGTTTAAAGGGGAAGAGGTATAATTTACTTACAGTTTTAGTCCATGATTGGCTGACTTTGATACAGAGACATCATTGGCAGAGGGCATCACAGAGCAAAGCTTCTTCATTCATAGCTGTAGGAAGCACAGTAGGGGAAGACTGTGGGAGTGGAAGGCGTGAGGGACCAGACACAGACCCCAAAGTCACTCCTCCATGACCTATCCAGACACACTTAGAACTATGCTTTCCACAGCATTTTAATAACTTATGTAAACAACATTTATTACTAGCAAAAGGAAGTGCAAGATGTTATTAACCACTTCCTGGACTAATAGAATGATGGAAAACTACCAGAGTGAGGAGTATTGATAAACAAATCATAAACAAATCAAAGGACTGATACTAGTATTTCTAAGTATAAAAAGGACTTTAACATTTAATTAAACAGTAAAACACACAAATATTTGTTCTATATGGAATGAATCTACTTGTTTTTCTACAAAATAAAAATAATTATGTCAGAGTTTTGTATTCTGATGCACAAATCTCAGTCCCATTGTAAAGTGCTCAAGTGATCATTTTTAGTAAACAAAAAATCAAAGAATATCAAATTTTTCATTATTGTATTTTAACACATATATGATAAAAAATGGAATGTTATGATTACTTCAAAAAAGGATGATAACTGTTTCTGTGCTGAGAGGCAAAAAAGTTAATGGATTTGATGAAATTTGATTAGTTATACTTTAATATGTTAGTAATGTAAATATTAAACCCCAAACTATATAGCAGAGAACCATTTGAGACTAATGAACTGAAAGGAAAAAAAAGAGTAATTGAGCATTTATATATTGAAGTCCTTAGATATTATATTGCATTTTCAAGAAATCATAGTAGTATCATAAAAATTTTTCTTGATTTGAGGAATGTTTTTATAGTCAGCTTTTGTTTTCTTTTCCCAAATAGTTTTTTGGCATGGCACTTCAGCTTAGTCATTCAAAGCCAACATCAAAAACAACATCAAAATTAAAAGCAATATAGAATAGAAAGTTTTTCTTTCATCTATACCTAAAACAGTGGATTACTTGTTTAATTTTCTACATATATTTTTGATACTTTGATACTGTAAATGCCTTCTGTATTTTGTCAAACACATTCCTCTTCTAAGTATGAATGAGTATTTATTGCACCAAATACTAATTTCCTCAGTTCTATCTTGTCTCTCAAGAGCACCATTTGCTATTCTTTTTCTAGGTTTTTGTTTCCCAGAATATGCTGAATTGTATTACCTCTTTCCTTTGTATTTCCTGATTTCTCATTTCATACAGAAATAAACTTCAGGAAAATACTACTGTGCTGTTTTGCATGCTTTATCCAAAACTAAATCATGTAGCAATATTTGAGTCAACATTTGCACAATGGTTTAATCATTTTGCTTGTTATACCTGTATATATTACTATCTGGGTAATCTAATAAAGGACATTAATCAGTGTAACAAATGTTTTCTTATATGACAGAAATCTGATACGTTTTTATCTCTGAAATATACAACTGAATACAAACTCATCACTTACTGTGCTATGTTGGATCATAATTAACCAAAAATATATTATTAGTGGATGTACTTAATAGGGAATATGGAGTGTTACTGGGTTGATTTCACTATGAATTAAAAAATACTTTTGCAATGTGTGATAGAACAAAGTTAAATATTTTAAGATAAAAGCCAAAAAAGTACATTAATTAACGTACTGTGAAATGTAATGCATAGAAAAGGGGTTATATGTAATTATGTTCATTCATTCAATAACATTCAACTGCTATGCTTAATACAGACCATATCTTTGCCCCTATATATATTAATATTAGGAATATAACTATTTGGATTTAAAAGGATTAGTACAAAATATTTGATGACACCTAGCATACATTTTAGAAATAAACAATCTTGATATTTACTTATATCATTTAAAATTAAAGGTAGAATTCTAGACAACTATGATAGGAATTTATCTGAACTTCCCACCTCCTTCCTACCTCCATCTTTTAGGTTCAGTGTGCACCAAGTTATCAGTTGCTTTTGTGTTTTCTTTTAAACTTTTGTTGGAGATATTTTGTTCCTTTGAGGTTTCTGCTTCTTAATCAATTGTTTAAATAATAAACATGATATTCTGACTTTATTATTTAATGTCACAGAACTTTATATCATTCTCATTCCTAATTTTTTGTCATTTTATTGCTTTTATCAGTGTTGTGGATGTACATGCTATGAAATATACAAGTCTTACCAAGTTCATGGTTCAATAAATTTTGGTGGTTGCCTGTTCTCTTGTAGTGAAGATACTGGATATTTCCAGTAGTCCATCTTCCCAGTCAATAACTGCCATAAGTCTCATGATACAATCACCCTTATGATTAACTTCACCACAAGTAAATTTCAGTACTTCATATGAATGGAATTTCAAAACATACACTGTATTTATGTCTGGTTTTTTTCACATAGCATATTTTGATGTTCAACCATATTGCTTTATATAACAGTAATTTCTTGCTCTTTTTTTCACTGACAAGTGTTTCATTCTATATTTATACCATAAATATCAATTTTTCTGCTGAATAACATTTTCTTTATTCATTTGGAGTATGAATTAAGCTGCACTAACATTCTGTTCAAATATTTTAGTACACACATGTTTTCATCTCTCTTAAATACATAAAATTTACATATGCTGGATCACAGAGTATGTTAATTTTAAGAGACATTGCCACATGGGTTTCCTAGTGGTTATATAGTCTTATATATTCAAGAATGAAACATGAAAGTTCCAGTTATCTGTCTATCTATCTACCTATCTGCCTGAACTCTGTTCTCATTTTTTTTTAATCCTAGCTGATCTAGTTTAAATGTTATAAAATCTCATGACAGTTTCAGATTTTATATTTTGTGATTACTAAAAAACTGGTAAGTGCTTTTCATTTGGTTATTGGATATTGATGTATCTATACTTTTAAAACCCATGTTTTCAGTCTTTTGCACAATTTCTTATTGGTATAAGACAGTCCAAGCTTTTTTGTATTTATTGACATTTGCTTTATTTTTTTGTCAATTGCTGAAAAGAGCTGAAGTTTTAAATTGTAACATGACATTGTCAGTTGTCTCCCAGTTCTGTTTAATGCTTTCAACACCTCTCTTTCCGGGCATATTCACACTTAAAATTATTGTGTTTTGATAAATTGACATTTTTTATCACTTTAAAATACATCACTGGGAATGCCACTTAAAGGCTTAAATAAATTTGCATAGATATACTGTTTCCTTATGATTAGCAAGATTGTATCTGTATCTTAGGTAACTTTTTATATCTAAGTTTGTATATGAGTTTTTCATGAGTGAATTCAATGTTTTAAAAATTTCTGGTTATTTTGCATGATCTTCAATATGTTCTTCTCTTTCACCTAATCAAAGATGCCCTGGACAATATGAAGGGATCACTTCACTTCCTCTTCTCAGGTGTCCATCAGGGTCATTCTCTTCTCCATGTGTAAGCAGACTATGTCTCATACTGTGGAGTTTTTAAATTATGGAAGAAGAATTCTTCTGCCTCAGTTTACATCATCATGGCTGGCAGTAGTAATGGGACCAAAGCAGTCAGTTTTTCTTGAGCATTTTTGGAAGATTTGTCCAACTTTCTGGTATGATCCAATAACCAGTGCTTTTTCATTTATGATATTATTTGTATTTTATTAATTCTCCTTCCTTGCATTTGAGTGTCCTCTGTGAGTCATATCTCCTGTATTATTTCAACTTATAAGGTTTTCATTTTAACTCATTAAATTGCACAATTAATTCCTTTATTCTTGCTATTAAAATCGTTAAGGAAGTTCAAGTTATTTTAAGGAAAACTTTAACCATAAGAATTTTGGCACATATATTTAGCCTTGAAGAATTTTTTTAAAAACTCTCTTTTTAATCATTTATGTTTAAAATCCATTGTTGGTTTCCATCTTCACAAATTACAAAGTCAAACTGATTCATAAAACCATTGAAGTAGTATGTATCTATGGTGTGCCATGTGCTGTTTGAAACGTGTAGGTTGCATGTTGTTTAAAACAAGTTAAACATATTCATAACCTTAAACAAATTTTCATTGTAAAATCTTTAGAAATAGTTTCCTCTCTCTTTTTGATATATGCATTACATTGTTGGTACCTCTAATCATCATACTGTGTAATAGTACTCCACAACATTCTTATTCTTATGTGATTCTAATTTAGTACCCAATGGTCAGATTTCCTTTCCTTTCTCTCCTTTCTAATAACTGTTATTCTAATCTTAATCTCTGTAAAATCAACATTTTTAGATTAAACATGTGGGAGGGATATCATGTAGTACTTGACTTCCTGCATCTTATCTCACTTAGCATAATGACCTTGAGTTCCAATTATTTTATTACAAGCAACAATATTTTATTTCTGTATTGCTGAGTAACACAGCAGTGTGTAGAAACACCACATTTTCTTTATTCACTCATCAGTTGATGGACATGAGTTGTTTCTTCTTCTTGGTGATAACAAATAATACTGCAGTGAACACGGAACTGCAAATATGTCTTTGACCTACTTTTTCATTTATTTTGTTTATAACCTCATTAGTAAAAGTGTCTAAACATATGATTGTTCTATTTTTAATCTTTTGATTAAAATATATTCCATAATGGTAAATTTACATTAACCATTAACCCTAAAGAGTATGCAAGTGTTCCCTTTTCTCCATATGTTAAAGGCCATTCTATATAATTTTTTGGGAAAAATCATTTCATAATTAAATCGCGATTAGGACTTGTCTGAGGCCTACTATCTTGCCATGTGAGCTGGCTATGGCCCATGTCAACACTAATCT